>JAUESH010000020.1:14353536-14390039 GCA_032275165.1 Synergus magnus | reverse complement strand
ATCAATTTAAACTAGAGGAAAAGAAAATATTTTAAGTTAAAATAAAATTGAAAAGTATACTAAATAAAATATGCAAACATAAGTGATCAAAAATATGGAATACAAAATGAACCTTCGGATTTTCTACGCATCGAAGGAAAAATTAAATACGATTATAAAAAGAACATGTTCGACTTCCTTCGATACGCAGTTATTCCTTCGCTTTCTTGGTTATCTAGACAAATTAAATGTCTTATTTTTCACGAATTTAAATTTGATTCATTTACTGAACAGTTTATCCTTATAATCTTGTAACCTCGGATACTATATTTTCTGCACTTGGCAATTATTTTCATCCTTTTAAATAGAAAGGCAAGTTTATTAATCTCGCGAACCAAGAAAGACTGGTCCGTCACTAATAATAAAAGATAAATATGGCAAATATCCACTTGCTGATTAATAATGAAGTTTAATCAGCTGTCACTGTGTGATTTTTGTATTTAATTACAACAAGCTTCCGTGGTAGTACGGACCTTTCATCCCTACCATGATTGGAAACTTGAGGAAGTCAAAAATTGACTTACCTTTACAACTGTCCCACGTCGTAACGGTGGCAGCGTGATGTCTTCAGGCCGGTTCCTAAAGATCGCTCCTCTTCTGTAGACTTTTCCGAAGACCAGCAACATTCCAGGGACCACATTTTCTTCAGATCCTCCAGTTCTGTAGATGTACTTCGTGTCATGAGTGCTGAGCAACCGTTTTCCAAGCTCTCAGCCAAAATCCAGAATAGTTTGAAAATCGATTATACATTTCACTGATGAACACCTGGAAAAAAACGAACTATCTAAGAAAAAGAACTTACACGCAGATGAAATCTTTTAAAAATCCACAAAAGCAGAAGAATAATTAGATACAATTAAGAGAAAAAATTAGAATTAGACGTATGTAATCAAAAGAACATTTTATAATTGAAATATCAATAGGTACTATAGCTTATTTAAGAAAATTGTAAGACATGTCAATAAAAGATTAAGAATAGTATTAAAAACTTCTAATATCCAGGAACCTGACATTATACTTAAAATAAAGCTGTAAATTAAATTTTGGGCATGATATTAATATTAATTGCTAATATTTACTGCTTAAAGTTATTCATGCAATTTACGAATTTTTCTTATTAGACTACTGCATATAATTAACATTTTGAAAATGTAATAATCATCTAAGAATTGTTATCAAATAAAATAAATTTTCAAGTGTGTGATAAAGCATAATCAAATATGTTTACCGAATTATATTCACGTTAGAAAAGACGAACACCGACCAAAAAAAGGTAATACTGTAAAAGGTATTTAAATTGATTTACCTCCTCTCAATTAACTGTTTGCTTTATGAAACGGTCTCTGTAGTTTAATTGACTTCATCTTCAGCGTGTACAGTTGCACATGAAACTGTTTCACTTTGAAGACGTTCCAAATTTTCCTTTTCGTCAAAGGGGCTTGATCGTGCGGCTGATCTGCAAGAGGTTATTTCATAGTAAGTTAATTAACTTCAATTAATTGTTTGTTAATTATTACTAATTATTATCATTATTAATTTATTATTATTTATTAATTTATTGTTTCACTAAGAAATTTGATTCGGAACACATTTTTCAATCATTAGAGCTTAAATTTTATATAACAGATAACTTACTCATGAATAGAGCTTGCAGCTTGTCCTTTTTAGCCATGAGTTGAGCTTTCTCAGGTTGTTGATAAACAGTTTCAAAATGCACTTGTAAATCGTCTAGATTCTTTGATAATTGGGTTATTTCATCATCTTCTTACTCAATCAATAAGTGTGCTAAAGTCTGCTTCAGTCATTTTTTCAAAGACATTGTCACTTGATCCTGAAACCAATAAAGATAGTTCATGAATAGGAAATAAAACGAGAAAAATGCACCATCAGGATTAAACTTTGAATACAAATTGGAAACCCTATAAATTGATTTTTGAAAATTTTTGAAAATAATGAAGCCAATTGCTAACTTCTTGCCACAAACTCCCGGAGTGCATTCTTTATATTATTATTTTGACGCTCAAAATTCATAATTTAAATTCTAGACACCCGTCTAATATTTTGAACTATGAAAAAATGATACTATTCAACCATTTAAGAATGATTATCATCAGTTTCCCTCTACTCCAGGATCAGACTAATCCAATTTCAATTATATTTGCAAGACTAAATGGAATCTTAAGACGACAGCAATTGTGAGATGAACAGTAGTAGAATTGGTGAAGCTGTAAATGGGAAAACCGAGGACTGACTAGTGACTAATCCAGGGTACGAGCTAATTATTAATCACCAAACGAGGAGAAGATGTTGGGGTCTCTTGCGACTTTACATCAGTGGCTGAGGTTACCTAGGTCTAATCTAGAGTTAATCTATAGGCAAAGCACGTCACATACTAATCACATTTGATATTTGACCCGGCTATAAAGTTTCAGCACAACGTTGGAGAGTCCGTTGAGTGTGGAGCACACCATTATGCTCTTGAGATCCTGGCCCTATTAGAATAATGGTCGCTTTGTCGAACCTGCAGTCAAGAATGGCTGGAAGGTTAAGTAAGAATCTTACAGCGTGTTACACACAGCAAATGCAAATGTCCTTGTTCATTGTTCCCGCTAGCTAGCTCGCTACAGAATCCTGCTTTATTAATTTCAAGGGTTTTCTCCTATACGTATTGTTTCGATTAAGTCAGCATATCATATAGTGTTGAGCGTGTTGAGGGTGATGGACCCAAGTGCTAATCTCAAAACTCTATCTCTTCATTTTACTCAACAAATATTATAATTAGAGATATATTTTCACTCTGTAGACATACACTGAAGTCTCGATTTTGTCTTTCATTCTTTATAGCCTGCAAGCCATATCGAATGAAAGACAAAATCGAGACTCTTTTCAAATGTAAATATGCGTACAGAGCGTGAAATTATTTAATTTTGAAGCATTTTGCACAAAACGAAGAACTCGAATATAACCACAAGATTCCATCACTTCATTTTACAAAAAAAGAATCAAAACGAGGAATTTTTTTCGATCTGTAAATATACAGATCTTATAAATATTTGGAAAATTAGTACTTCTACTGAGGGAAAATTTTTCTAATTAATATATTTGTTAAATAAATAGAAGAAATCGAATTTTTTAATTAGAAACTTGGATCTAACACCCTTAAGCGAAATAGAGCTTAAAGGGAGTCCAAAAGCTCTATGATTATAGAAGCACTAGTCAAGAGTTGTTTTCCAAAATAACCTTGAAGCTCAAATCATCATGAGAAAGAAACAAGATAAATAAAGAAAATTTTGTTTCGTAGACTATCACACACAAAAGATAAGAAAAGCTTGATTTAATAAATTAGCTAATAATTATAATTGGATATTTTGCTTTGTAAACTAAAACCAGTTAATGAAATTACGATGCATGACAATCAAATTAATTGACTTGTCAGTCAATCTCCAAACAGGAATCTATTGGAACGATACAATACATATTAATTTAGCTTATTATTTCTGTCACGAGGATAATCGACAATAATTTTCGAAATTTAATTGACTATGGATTGTCATAAGGACATTAGTTATAATTTTACGTTTTGCTTGCAGCTAAAATAAATTATCGAAATTCTCCATAGATTTGCGGATTATGACGAATGCGGTATGACTTTTAAAAACTAAATTTACTTTTCTCTACGAAAAGCGTAGAAAATCATACATATAAATTCATAAAACCTGTACCTTCTGCCGGGTTGTTCAGAAACTTCAGAAGTTTGCCTCAAAAGATTCCAATGGTCCATTTCAATTGTTGAAATGTTCATCGTCCTCAATATTGAATTCAATGTCGAATATTTATGAACGAGTCCAATGCGCACTCCCAGGCATTTTCACTTTAAAAGCAACACAACACAAATAAAAATACATAGTTCAAAATTATCAGAAAGCTAAAATTTAGTCCCTCGGGGAGAGCGAGTCTGAGCAGGTCTGGGACTCTGGGTCTGGCGGTATAAAATAGACTATTCCGGATTTCCGGCAGAAAGGAGACGGAAGTGAAGCCATTTTTAAGCGGGAGGTTCAAATTGTAACCAATCAGATTTGATTGGAAACTTCCGCCTCCGATCTGTGGGAAAATGAACTCGTCTCCGTGAAATATGATTGATCCTTTTAGAACACGAATCACCGCTCAATCCCATGTGTCCAGACTCGTCCTCCAGGGACTACTAAAATCGAGACTAAATTTGAGATCAAAAGCTTTAAAAACTTCTTATAAAAATTTAACCAAGTACTGAAGGCGAAAACGACGGAAAGTTAAATGATAAATGTATAAATAAAGAAAGTGATGCAAATAAAATGAGAACACACATAAAATGTACACATAAAACCGTCCCAGAACTTTTCCCTCACACTCGCGACGAGAAAACTGACTTATTTTTGCGGTTTCAATTTCACGAATGTAAAATGGCCGAAAGACGAAGTATTTCACGAGTCCCCAACTGACTTTTATTACTTGTCGAATAGATCAAGACAGACGTTTGCACAAGCTACAATGACAAAAGTTGACAAATAACCAAAATTCGTGCGATTGACATGCGATATTTAGAAAACCTAACCTACCTTTTCGGCACGCAAAGAAACTATCAAAAGAATAACACAAATAGTGTCCGATTTTGACCTTCTCGAATATATCGCAATTCCCGGACTTGAGATAAATAAAAGTTTTAGGTAAACAAATGATTGAATTTATTTATAACTACAAGTTTAAGCACATTTTAAAGCTGAGAGAGTAAACGGTCCGCCGATTTATTTGTAACTGACAAAATTGGAAAATTTTCCAAAATTGTAACGGCTGACTCGCCTGACTATTGGCAACACAGATTGCAGCGTTCGAATTCAAATTTTAAATAAAAATGAGGGAAAATGGGCCCCTCTCTGTGAAATATAATTGGTCCTTTTAGAACACCAATCACTACTCAAACCCAGGTGTCTCCGAAGATATTACTAAAAATCGAGATTTTAAAATTGAGATCAAAAGCTTTAAAAACTTATAAAAATTTAACGAAGAACTGAAGATGAAATCGACGGAAACATAAACGATAATTTTATAATTACAAAAAATGACGCAAATAAAATGATAACACACATTAAACCTACACAAAACCGTCCCAAAATTTTTCCCTTTTACTCGTGATGAGAAAACTGACTTATTTTTGCGGATTCAATTTTATTTCACGAATACAGAATGGCGAAAAGGAGGAATATTTCACGAGTCTCCAGCTGACTTGTGTTAGTAATCGAATAAATCGATAGACTTATATGCACAAGCTACAATGAAAGATGTTGACGAACAACTAAAATTGGCGCGATTGACAATGTAATGTTTAGAAAACCTAACCTACCTTTTTCGGCGCGCAAAGAAACTATGGAAACTATCAAAAGAACAACACAAATAGTGTTCGATTTTCACATTCTCGAATATATCGCAACTCCCGGACTTGAAATAAACAAGTTTTAGGTAAACAAATGATTGTATTAACTTATAACTACAAGTTTAAACACATTTTAAAGCTGAGAGAGTAAACGGTCCACCGATTTGTTTGTAACTGACAAAATTGGAAAATGTTGCAAATTGTAACGGCTGACTCGCCTGACTATTGGCAACACAGATTGCAGCGTTCGAATTCAAATTTTAAATAAAAATGCGGGAAAGTTCAAATAAGTAAAAACAATTAAATTAATTAACAATTAAATATAACAAATATATAGATATATTATATCAATAGAAAACTCAATATTAAATATTAGGTAACTAAAGTTTAATCTTTTACCGTTATCCGTAAAGTTAAAACTTACATCTCAATAAATAAAATTGATTTAGGTAACTATATTTATGTTAAAGAAACAGGTTAAATCAACTTTTTGATTTTTCAATGAGGATAACAAATTAAAGGTTATTTTCAAAATATTTATACAAAATATATGTATAAAATTAAATATTTATATATTATTATAAATACTTTTCTACCATAAAAAAGCTATAACAAAGCTACAATTACTAAAAATTAAAATTGATTCGAATTTTCTCCTCTTATCAATTTGGGTAAAATTTCTAAATTAAGACATATAAGGACCAAATTCTAAGGCCTAATAAAAATTAAATTTAAAAAATTGAGTAAAATACTAAGCGTAACTACAACTTCAAAATACAATAACGTCCGAAAGAAAAGAATCATCAGTTTAGTGCCTCTCAATTTAATTCCCAAGTCAGAGAGCATGAAAAAGTATAGGCGATAGATATAGGTAACGATTGATATTGTTGCTATGGCATTGTTGTTTTGGGAAGCGAAACACAGATGCACTTTTCTTTAATATCGTCATTCTTCACAAGTGGAAAGTCGAGGGAATGTCAGGGGGTGAAGGGGGTTGGCAGAAGACCACAATTTCTGTGTCTAGGATAAAATCGGAAGTAATCAGGAGAAGTGGGGATTGCAGGGGTGAGGGGATAAAAAGGGCGAGGGTTTTGATGAGACGAGACTACATCGTATCAGAGCTCGTGCAACACTGCACCAAGCGGCTGAGGAAGCACTTAGCAATATTAGTAAAGCAAAGCCTACAGAATGTGGCCGCCCACGGGCACATACGCCACAATCCGCGTTACGTTTCTCTGGAACTGGACGCTGCTTTAAAAGCGTTCATTCATGCCAAGCATCAAGAGAGCCGGATTCTCCTAATCGGTTTATCGACCTCTCGTTTTTGCAATTTTAGCGTTTCAATCCCAATTCATTCCGCTCACAAGTCAAAAAACCGAAAGCTCCTTAGTCAAATTTCATTCCCGCACCTTCAATCAGAATCTGTAAAAAAGGAGAAAAAAATATCGTTAAAATCACACTTTTGAATTTTCAATTAATTTGACTTTCTTCATTTTACTTGAACAATATTAAAAGTATACATTCTTTCGTTCTTTAGCGGTACTCATTTCAGTTTTCATACTTTTTTTTTCTAAAGTGAAAAAATTAAATTTCTACTTTGAAAAAGAGTCCGTCTAGAGAACAAAAATATATCTAATCATAATATTTGTTGAGTAAAATGAAGATTCGAACAAAATTTCAAAAAATAAATAAATTGGAGGGATCTTGAGGATTTTTTTAGCTGGGGTAGGTTTCTAATTTCGCAATTCTCAATTAGCATTCCTCGAAAGCCGGACACGGGCAATTTCGAAGGCGAGAAGATCCATTCCCGTTATTCAAGATATTCAAACGATATCTACGTCGGTACTGAGGTGGCATTTAAGGATTACGGAGTTTAGCATAATATTAGCAGGCGGGGGACAACACGCGACTGGGGTAAAAGGAGGGAAGGGAGTACAGGTATTATTCATGGATTACCTCACTTGTCTCGCCCACAATCCTCCCAAAGCCTCCATTAGAATAATTGCTTCTTCATCTTCGCGCTTACGAAGCCGCTATACCTTTTGTATTGTCAGTACCTGTATGAACTTCTGTGTATGCGTTTAAGCGAATCCTTTCTTCCCGAACCTCACCCAACGTCGTCTTACCAGCATTCGAACAACCCTATTCGTAATTCCAGTCTCACCTTTATTAACGGATTGGTAATTAATTATCAGAGGATTGCAGCTAGTAATTAATTTCCATATTCATAATCCGCTCCCAAAGACACCTGAAAGTGTAATCAATATAAATGTTCCATCTTTTCTTTTACTCGAATGTCATGCACGCATTACTGTCAATAATTTATGCTAATAATAATTTTAAAAATTTTAATCTTAAAATATCTTAATCTTCAATAAGTTTATTTTAGGCTCAGAAAGAATCATATAAAAACTGCTTCTATAAACTGAGAGTCTGAAATTTCAAGAGATATTTCCAAATATTTCAAAGAATTCAAAAACATTTTTTATATTTTAAAATTACTTCAAAATCTTAAAACTCTTTTGAATTCTTTTGAAATTCTTTAAAAATTCCTTACAATCACTTAAAATCCTTTAAAGATCGCTTGATACTCTTGAAATCTTGCAAAAAAAAAAAAGTTGTAAAAAAAGTAGAATTTATTTTCTGCCTTCTTGTATGAAAAATGGCAAAACTATTGCAATTAGCAAAGAAAAGTATTTAAAAAATTGCCTTAGGCTCAGAAAAATTTTCAGCTTTAAAATGGAAAGATTATTAAAGTTCATATCTGACCGTTTTATGGAGCTCGTGTTAAGACAGTATCAATCCTTTTTACCAGGAACATTGTCATATATCTTCGATGGTAGTGTATTCAAAAGCAATTCTCGTTACTTTACTTTTTCGCTACGCAATAAATTACGACAGGGCACGTTAGAATAAATTACAGAGCCACATCACAGTAGGGTGTGAGTTCTTTTCGTATTTCCTTTTCAAGATGTGAATGACATTTAGTTACAAGACCACACTTCTCGTCATTTCAAACCGTCAAGACGAAAAACGTGCAACGATTATACAATTCACATTTCCATTTATTTACTTTAGAATCGATGAACTACTTTTTTAAATTCAACTTCGGTCTTTAACTCGCGACCGTTTGAAACCTGTAAAAAAAATTACAATAAAGATTATGGTGTAATAAACAAAGCATAATACCTAGAGGATCCAACAGAAAAGAATCATTTTTTCATTTCTTTATGTCAGATTCTAGAAGTTTTATTTTTATTTAATACATGAAGTTTATATTTTCCTTCAGCATTTCCAACAAAATATTATAAATCAAACGCTTTTTATTGTAGAAATTAAATCTATATTTTAAAATAATTTACTCTATTAAGTTCTCTTCTTGAATCAAAAATGTTCCAATTTCTATTCTTCACTAAAGAAATATTTTGAAAAATTTCATATTCGAATACTAAATGCAAATTTGAAACTGTCCAATTTTAAGAAGTGAAAAAGTGTAAAACAATAAAACGAGTATTTAAATGAATAATAAAAATGCAATAAATCTTCAGTTCAAGGGATTAACAAAAAATACCGAAAATTAAAGAATTAAAAAAATAACGAATTATTAAATTCCCCAAAATTCTTAAATTCCCGAAATTTAAATTTGTCGAAAATTATTTTAATTTAAATAATTAGGTAAATTAATTAGTAAATATTTGTAACAATTAAATAGTTAATTACTTAATTATATAGATAGATTCAAATCTATTAAAAAAAGAGTCAATTAAATGAAGTCCATATCTTGATATATCGAGCAATCTAATTAATTATCCAAATTAATACATATAAATATTTCAAAATGAATTTACCTAATCATTTAAATAAAAATAATTTTCGTCAATTTTATAATTCGGCAAATTCAAATTTCGGGAATTTAAGAATTTGGGGAAATTTAATAATTCGTTATTTTAATAATTCGTTAATTTGACAATTTGGAACTTTTATTTATCGTCAATTTGTGTAATTGGCATTTATTTTTTCGGTATTTTTAGTTAGTCTCCAATTGAACTTTTCAAGAAAGAAAAATAAATTATAAATTCATTTCTTACCACCGTCGTAAAACATTGAAAGCCTTGCGAGTTTGAATCTTCAGTCTAAAAACGACATCCTTTGAGTTTCGACTTATGAAAAAATATTGGATTTCTTGAAGGCGCACGTGTCTGGTGTAACTCGCGAAGTGGATGACCGTAGTACCACTTCACACATTATTTGTCGCTAAGTACATAAAAGCTTCTCAAGGGTTTAAAACAAGCGGGCGTTAATAGCAAGGCGTTATTGTCTCAATGAGTGTGCTCAAGTGTCTACTTCGACGCCGCACTGAACGCTGCACTAACCTTTTATGGAGTCTTTCTGTCTTTGTAGTTCGCTGATGCAGTCTCGCACCCTTTAAAATTTGAACATGCATCCTTTTCAATCCTTCTGCGAATTAAAATCTAAAACCTCTTCAAGGTATAAATATATCATAAATAAATAAAACAATAAAACGTTCTTCTTAAAATTAAAACCTGAAACAAATTCAAATTAAAAGATTTAAAAAATGGAGAACATTATTTAACTATTAAAGCTTGGATTTAACAAAATTTTAGAATCCTAAAGGATTAGGTAATCACTTTAAAGCACTACCGAAATAAAAAAGTGCGCAAAAAGTAGGCGTTTTGAATATTTCTATTTAACCCCTTTCTAAATGTCAAGGTTTACAAAAGTTTAGAGAACTATCGATTCGGTACAAAACTGCACTCTCTTAATACTGAAAGTATAATGAAAGAATTAGATAGAAAGGAGTTCAGACAAAGCACCATTCGCTTGGAACTTCTTAAATATCATACATGTTTAATTGTTTAAATAGTTGAAAAAAACCGGTTTTGCGACGAAAAATAGGAAACTTAGATTTGAAAAATCTATCATTTCTATTTTTCTTGAGCTAATGTATTTTGAAAGTTTTTACAAGGCGTGAAAGATATTGCGATTCTCCATTTTTAACTCCTTTTTACTGGCACACGCACTCTTTACTGCGATCGAAGACATACACTCGAAAATTGAGACGGGTACTTGAAAATTGTAATTACAGATAAGCAATATTCTAAACACTTGAAACATAATGCATGTTGTTCACTCACTGCACGGTCCACCACGTTACAACTTAATTAAAGTTCTTCTAGTAATAATACATAGTAAATGTATGTTTATTATTTACTTATTACGCCTTAGCTGTAGGAATTTCACGTTCAGTAAAAACTGTAGTCAATTGTAGCGTTTAACACACAACGGTCCTTTATTTCACTAATCCCATCTTCTTAGCTTCCACTTCGTATATTAGTAACCTCCACATTTTCACCACGAATACTTCCGCCTCCTCGTCCAAAACCTGCGACAATTAAATATTTGTTAATTAATTATTTTTAAGAGAACTTCAACAAATTCAGAAATAAATAAATGTTGAAGATTTTACCATTTGTACATCATCGAGAATACCCTGTGGTGAACTTCCAGCCATTACTTTACTGCAAATGAAATCCACTAGTGTTGGTTCTGGTTCTCCAATGTACTCGATTATCTTTTTGTTGATCCACGGTCGTATCCTCTTCTCCATTAGAGTCTAAAAACGATCATTGCAAAATAAATAATCTAAAAGTATTGAAATATTTTATCAAATTAAATACTCCAAGGCTTTGCGGGTTTATAAAATAAATCTAGTAATAATTTAGTAACTTACGTTATCGATTACAGCCCAGTCGAGTTGATAACCAAAGAGTGCGTTTTTATCCGTTGGTATTTTATCTATAAGAGATTTGATGTGCTTTCTCTTCTCTTCCTGAGATTTTGAATTCTCTTCCTTTCCAGCCTTAGCGTTCGCTTCATCTTTCTTCTTCTTATCTTCGCCGTAATCTGAAGAGTAAAAATTAAAATTAAATTAAATGAAGTAAACTTTCAGAGTGAATATAACGAAATTTTTTAACAATCCTAGATTTTCAACACTGTTTATTTAACTATAGAATCTATTGTATTCGAATCAAATTAATATAATAAAACTTACCAAGGGGAACAAGTTTCCGTTTCTTAGAATTACTTGAACCATCTTCATCGTCGTCATTATTGAAAACGTCTTTAACGTCGATGCGTCCCTTCTTTTTGATTTGATTTGTCGGCTGAGAATGTGCATTGACCATTAGAGTAGGACTGGATGGTGTTTTATTTCCTACAGGGTGCTCATTTGCACGCGCTCCAGCAGCTCCCATTGCAAATGGAACAAAGTTACCTAAACAAAAATTTAATTATTTTAAGTACTAGAAACATAAAATATTAAATAACAAAATATTAAGTATTTAAGTTACGGATAATTCAATACTAGGGCTGCTACAGAAGACCGGTTTCAAAATTCTAAGTCATTTCCTGGTCAATTTTTGAAAAAAATTCCGGTCAATTCAATGCAATTTTAAGACTTTGCACAACGTAAAACAATAATTTTATATTTAAGTATTCACATTTCAAAGACGTGTGGTAATAGTTAATAAAACTTTCAAAGAGGTAGCATTAAAAAAAAATGTAATTTTTTTCATTTTGTAAAATGAAATGACTTTTCCACATTTCCCAGAAAATTATCAAAATTCCAAAGTCTAGATTCTGTAGCAACCCTGAATACTAAAAGTACTTTTATTTTTTAAATACTGTAAATACTGTCAAAGATTTCAAAAGATTTTAAGAGATTTCAGGAATGTTAAAAGAATGGTCAACCCCTCGGTATTAGCTTTCAATGATAACTGATGATAACCACATTTTTTTAAATTTTTAGTACGATTCCTAATTCGACTTTGTACATCCGAATTATTTCAATTTCCCGTTATTTCCTTATTTTCTCAGTTAATAGATACCCTGGTATCTGTAATTGACGCTATCGTCTTCTTAATATTACAATACTCACTGCCACTAGTTTTTTCTGGTTCACTGACGAGCGACATTCTAGAATCTTCGTCATGTGGCGGGGGCAAAGATTGAGCAGGCGTAGTTGCAGAATTTAGAGCAGGTGAAGATCTCTTATCCCTCGAACTCTCTCTATCTAGTTCAACTAGCTCCTCAATATCATCAGCATCGCGGTGATGATTTTGATGATGTCGATGATGTCTACGATGATGGTGATGTTGTCTCGGTGGTGTCCGCGATGGTTCCGGTTGCGAAATCTCATCGAAATGAACTCCATCGTCGCTGTCGCTATCAATTGGTTCCGTTTCGATGGGAGGCAAAATCTCCGGCTCAGGCTTCTTCAGTAATTTTTCATCCTCGTCGTCTAATATTGTAATTACTGGCTTCGGCTTGTACTGCTCCTCTCTTTCCGCCTTTAACTGAAAAAAAATCCCTTACCCGGTTAAATCTCACTGAAAGCCAAAAGAAGACATTGGTTTGATAAATTAAGAAGTATAAAATCAAATCTAACCCTTTCAAACTCAGCTGCAGGATCCGGATGGGAAGCATCCGCATATAATTTATCACGAAGACGCTGAAGTTCCTGCCTCTCAGCGCAACGATCACGTGAGTCAGTTTCGGCTTCCACGGCCCGTTCTTCAAGACGACGTGAGAGTTCTTTGCCTTTATAATATTTTGCATCGTCTCTATCGTCGTCGTAATCCTCGAGAAATTCTTTGAGTCTCTTCGCTTCTCTTTCCCGAGCGTCCCTCTTCGCTCTCTTTTTTTCCGCTTCCTTCTCGTACTCTTTTAGCTTGCGACGTTCTCGAGTTTCCCAAGTTCTGAGACGTTCCTGATAAGCTGCATCCTTTTCTCTGGCTCGCCTTTCATTCTTCTTCCTTTCCTTGGACTCCTCCTCTTCCTCCCGCTCTCTAAGAATCTCTCTTTCGGACTTCCTGGCTTCTTCCCTCTCGCGTTCCCGATCCCGATCTCTTTCTCTATCTCGCTCTCGTTCACGCTGTTCTCGTTCTCGTTCTCTTTCCCGATCCCGCTCTCTTTCTCTCTCCCGTTCCCGTTCTCGCTCTCTTTCTCGTTCCCTATCGCGATCCCGGTCGCGGTCACGATCTCTGTCTCGGTCCCGTTCTCTGTCATTCCGTACGCGATCACGATCTCGGTCTCGTTCCTTGGATCTGAAATTTAAAGAAGTTTATGAGAAACCTGACTGAATATTCTTAATAAAGAAGGCAATTACAGGCCTCACAGTCTCTATGAGAAAAAAATAGGGTAAATTGGGTGCTTTTTTGATACTCAAAGGGTACCTGTTTTTTTTAATTATCAGACAGTTTTGCAACATGAGGAGCAAAAAGAAAAAAGCCTGTTCTTGTGATTTTTATGTAAATAGTTGAATTTTCGACCAAATAAAAGGGGAATTTTCTTGAAAATAAGAGGAAAAAGAGAAATTCTTTTTTTTAGGGGGGGGGGGCAGGGGAAAGAATATGAAGCCTGTAATCTGTCGATTTTGTAAAAATTTAAAGGAAAGGTTATAGGTTACTTTAGAGACCAAATCTTGAAAGTAGGGGACATTAGGGACCTCAGCTGAATATAGGGGACAACAGGGGATATAGGTCTGTGAGAACTGAAATAATAAAAAAATGAATATTAATTCAATGATAATAGACAATTAATTATACTTACCTGGATCTAGAACGCCTTTTATCTCTTCTGCTGTTACTATCCCCTCGCATCTTGTGAGTAGGACTGCCCGGTTCACCATCGTTATCATCCCTATTTCCATCCTCATCTCTCCTATCTTTTCTATCCCTCTCTCGCTTTTCTCTGACTTCCTTCTCCTCGGCTTCTTTCTTCTTCTTAACCTGGGCCTTTTCCTCCTCCTGCTTCTATAAAACACAAGAAAATGCATACGGTGAGAAAAATATTTCCAGAACAACCGTGAAAATCAAACTCTTGTAAAACAAAAATTCAAAATTACAATTTCCCGTTTCAAATGAACAAATTAACATAATTCTGAAATGAGATTACTGAGCAAAAAATAATCACAAAAATATAATCACTTTTCAATAAAAGGATCTAGTTAACATTAATCAATTTAAGACAATTTTAAACACAGCTTTTAGTAAGAAAAATTTTCTTCGAAAGAAGCCTAAAACTCTCTCTCCACTGAGTTGATAGAAAATTGAAAATCGATTTACTCACTCGTGTAAATTGATCTTTAACTAGAAGTATAAATTGAATTTTCATACATAAGTATAATATATGTTCTTATCGATGATGTATACTCACACCGTTGGAACGTACTTGAGGAGCAGCATCTTATGATATCTTGTTAACATATCAAGAACCTAAGTGCACGTACAAACTTTGGAGACAAACGTAAGAGCTCCCTTAAAATCTAGCTTACAACTAAGTACCATTATTTTAATCATAGACGCATCGTAGAAGGCCACCCAATGTACTTACAACATTGCAAATGTGCCTGTGTTTCGATAGTGTCTAAATACTAATAACGTAAATGGAAAATAGGACCATTGAGAGAGAATATCCAATAATTATGAGAAAGTATTAATATACCGATCAGAAGCGGAGTCATCACGAAGAAGGATATCCACCAATAGATCATTCGCATTTGCTGAGAAACTGTCGCATGTCTGTCAACATTGTTCCTTCTGGTTATGGATATACGCGGCAGCTGATGCACCAAACTGTTGAATATTAAATGCACAATAGTTCGCCCGCCCTTTGTACAATAGGATCTCTTACCCAAGTAGCGCCTTAAAGCTAAAAATAACTTTTTTCACCCTTTTTTAACTACAAGGCAAGCTACGGATTATTGTTACAAACTTTAAACTCTAAGTTTCTTCTGACATTGGAAAGAACTCTATTCATTTCAATTCCCGGATTTTTCCCGGATTCATTTCAATTTCCGGTTATTTCCTGGTTTTCCCTGTTTCCCTGGTTAGTAAACACCCTGGTTATAGTAAAGCAATTTTAGAAACCATTTTTGCAATTTTTTTGCAATCCTCATAAACTTAAAAATTTCTTGAAATATTTCCTATACAATTAATCAACTTTCTACAAAATCGTTAACATTAATTTGAAGTATTTTTCAATCCCAGAATTCTATGTCTTTAAAATATCTGATTCTAAATTTTAAACAAAAAATTTTTAAATCCCATCCTCCTTATATTGTTTAATACTTATAGAAGAAATTTCTTATGAATGGAGAACAAAATCATTGTAATTTCCCGGTCGGGTACTGATTGCTAATAATTACTCATTATGAAAATGTGTCTCTTGAAAATTGACAATATTTACATTATTAGTAAAATATTCAAGTAAAACTTAATCCTAAATATTTAAAAGTGAAGGGCAATTGAAATCAAAATTAATTCATAGAAAACACTAATTGATTTTTGTACAATAATCCTTAGTTGCAACTGATGGAATAAATAAAAGATAAAGAACAAAACAAAGTGCTGGAATTTAGATGCATGTGAAGAGATAATGAAACTTTAAAATATAAAATATCAATAATAGCCGAAGGGATTT
Organism: Synergus magnus; assembly: GCA_032275165.1. Taxonomy (NCBI): domain Eukaryota; kingdom Metazoa; phylum Arthropoda; class Insecta; order Hymenoptera; family Cynipidae; genus Synergus; species Synergus magnus. The sequence goes on along the minus strand of JAUESH010000020.1, from coordinate 14,374,090 downwards.
GAGTGGACAATTGGCTAACAGAACTAGAATAACCGAGTGAAGTTGTTTTGGTTCATGGTTGTGGAATTTACTCACAGTGTGAAGATGACTTGGTCAGTCAGAGTGGAAGATCTGGAGAAGCGCGCACCTAGGTACTACGAACATGTCTGATCGAGACGCTGACAGAAGCTGTTTACACAAAATAAAGACAACAACTGAACAGTCTCCATCGTGGTGAAAGGATAATTTCAGTTTTACATTCTTTTTAAAAAAATAATAATAATTTTTCTAAGTATCCCAGCTTCAAGTCTTTCATATATTTTTTGTGTGGTCCTCGAAAATACTTAATACGAGAAATGTGCAAACTTATCGTATATTAATTTACATTTTATTGCTGTATTAAATTACTGACTAGTGCTGCAGGGCCTAAAATATTTAAAGTCGACTTATGAGATTTCAGAAGATTTTAAAGAATTTTAAAGCATTTCAAAAAATTTGAAGGAACTTTAAGAAATTTTTAGTTTTTACAGAATTCCAAAGGACTTTAGAGGGTTTTAAAAATGCGTCTCGAATTTTTTTTAATCCCTTAAAATTCTCTGAAACCTCATAAAATTTTTTGAAATTGCTTGCAATTCCAGAAAATAATCAAAATTTCTTTGGATTTATAATTGTAATTCCTTGCAATTTTGTTAAATATATTAAAATCTTGTATTAAATTTCTTTTTTAATTTTTTTGGAATCCTTAGAAATATTTTAAAATCCCTTAAAATCTGTTGAAATATCTTGAAACGCCTCGAAATTCTGTAAAATCTACTGATTGCTTTCACTAATCCCGTAAAATTCTTGAAAATATCTTAAAATGTTTTTAAACTCTCTGTAATTCGAAAAAATTCCTGCAATTTCTTTTTAATTCCTTGAGGTTGTTAGAAATTTCCTAGAATCCTTAAAGTACTTTGAAATTAGTGTTTCTTTCTCAACACAATTAAAAAAAGATTCTGTTGCTTCTTTTTTTGTGTGTATACAAAAAGTGTGTAGTCCGAAATTTAAAACATTTCAGGCCCTGTAGTGCTGATTAATATAAAAAATTTGCAAGCGCTTATTTTTTGAAAAACTTGAAAAAATTGAAAACATCTCTTCGCAAGTTTGGGAAATCAAATAAATTTATTTTGAAACTTGAAATTATGAATTAAAAACTTGAGAAATAAACCACACGAATCAATCTGCATTAAAGTTTTTGTAAATTACGAATTTTCTTTCATGATTGAAATTAGTTTTCAGTAATTTGATGATGTAATTCAGCAAATATTTAATCAAATAAAAAGAACGCGAAAACGCGCTAAGAGCGAATTAAACAAATTCTTATGAAAGACAAGGACTCAGTCATTTTTTAAATAATTTAAACAATTCTTCGGCGGAAGTAGTTTTAGCTTAACTAGCCGTTGGGATTCCAATAGACTTTAATTTTTGAACGCGTGAGATTCATTGATTATGGAACATTAATTTTAAGTATATTTATATTTAATTATATTTATTATTTAAGTATATTTATACTTTAAGTAATATTTAAGTGACTGAAAAATGACGAAACCCTTGCCTGGACATAACTGAGGATGACAATCAGACTTTTCGAGTTAGTTTTGCACATTCTTGTCATGTTGATATGCACTGACTTACCAGCTACGCTGCAGTTGCCTTTCGAAAATACGAGGGATGTGCTGTGATTGACTCCTTCAGAGCCAATGAGTGAGAAAGGGTGGTCCCCGCACACAGCATTCCTAGACGTGTGCTTTTGCTGTGTGCGACGCACGCTGCCTGTTATTATAATTACAGCAACAAATCACGGCTCCACATATTTATCTCTAACATAGCACACACGCACCCCACTATCATAAATAAACTTAATTCTAAGGTCTATCACTAATATCGTCCCTCTTCGTACACCCAACACATTTCTTTACTTTAGAAGCATACACTACATCAATAAAAGAAAATCAACTTCCAATTGCATCGAGTACGGGGAAGAAAAATTACTTTAAGCAAAGAAACGAGAAACGAGATTCCAAAGAGAAAACTTTTGAAAACGATTCACGAGACATTTTAATTTCAAAGTTTTAAAGGAAATTCTAATTATAAGACTCTGACAATCTTAAGTTAACTAGAATTTCAAGAATTTAAATTTTATATTTAACTTTCATTGCAGCTTTTTTTAAATCTGGATATTTTCTTGTCCTTTTTGCAAAGACGTTAGACATCAAATAAAATAAAAACTAAATCGCAATTTAGAAAGATTTAAACTCCAGGATATCTAAACGCTTCTTAAATAAAGCAAAAATCCACTCATTATCGTTCGAGAAAAATACTACCGTGGATAAAAAAATGTACTAAACTTGATAAATTTTTGAGAGAAGTAAAGTAATGGGGATAAACGAAGAGTAGTGGGTAAAGAATTCTTGAAAACCTACCTTCATGACTTCTCTGAACTTGCCAATCTCTCGGGTGATCAAGTCGCGCTTACTTTCTTCGATCTCGGCGTCGTCCAGGTTCAATTGTTTCGTTGTAACCTTTGCTTGATGCTCCTCTACAAAGAAAAAATGTGAATTAAACCGAAGAAAGTAGAGAAATATTTGTATCTTTCGATTTAAGTTACCTGGAGCAGCTTGTGCCATTTCGATGTCACTAGTATGCTCCTGAATAATCTGATTAATTCGGGAAAGAGCATCAGAATCAACTAGTCTCATTCCTTCGTCCATATAATCGTCTCCGTCGTCACCGTCTGCATTTTCACCGGTCGACTCGTCCTGTAATGGCGATTGACCACCACGAAGTTTCTTTCGCCTTTCAGCTATTTAAAAAAGAAAAGTGCGAATTAAATATTAAAAACTAATTTTCAACCAAAATAAGTGAATTTTTAATGAAAAGTAATTGAATTTTCATAAGTGGTTTTATTTATTCAATCCGAAATTATGTGAAAAACGGGAAAAAAGGGTTATTTTCTTGAGAACAAGAGAAAAAAAGGAATTCTTAAAAAAAGGGAAAACAGGAGAATACTTAACTATATACTTAAGAATACTTAACTATACTACTACTTAACAAATATTACAATTAGAAATTATATCGCTCTGTAGTCGGACTCATTCCTAAAATATAATTATGGGTACAGAGCGAAAAAATGACTAGTTATAATACTTTTTTTTTTAAATAAAAAGATTGAATAGTTTAGATTTCGAATTCTCCGTTTTATGCAAAAAATATTGAAACTAAATATTTTTTGGCTCTGTAGACAAACTTCTATTTCAGTAAACAATAGCGTTACAGAGGAAAAAAAATATCTAGATGGAATATTTGTCAAGTAAAATGATCTGGTAATACCTTTGAATTGATCCAAGACAACTTTAGTCTTAGCGTCGACCTTAACTACAAGTTTCTTGTTCCCAATTTCCATGTCATGTAGAAGTCTCACAGCCCTAAGGCCCGCATCCGGTCCAGCGTACTCGCAGAATCCAAAAGCCTGGACCCTTTTCCAGGAGAGGACATGCCCACAAGCACCCAGGATATGGCGGATCATCACATCTGGAGCGCGATCCATAATATTCCCAACGAAAACAGTCACGGGAGGCCCAGTTTCTCTCTCTCGACGACGGGGAGCCTCATGGCGAGTTTGGTTATTATTTCGTTGATAACGGACGGCTGGTGCAGAAGTCTGCATCGCAGATACGGGTGTTGGGATCATCTAGTTTTTGCAAATTGGTGCTTTCTTAATAATGAACTCTCTACGCATGCTTTCCCACAATTCCCCCCGTCCCGAACTTTTTTCGTCCTCTAATTATCGCTACTTCACCCCCTTCTACGTTTTTTCTCTTCTTTTTAAGTTAAACGTTATCGTGGAATTTGGGATTACTTTGTGAGACAAATTACATGCCAGACGCAGAAAAGCGTGAATGCATTTAAAAGCAAATTAAAGTGTAAAGGCTGGGCTTTAAATTAAAAGGCTTCTGTTTCGATAGTTTCTTCGGATAAAAAAAGAATTTTTAGGCTTTTAATTTTAAGTCCCGCATGTGAACAACAAAAATTGTGTTTTTAATCACTTACATGGGGCATGGGCAAAACTCCTCCAATTATCGGTGGGGGGCCACCCACCATATAAGGCATGGGGGGCATCCCGGGAATTCCCATCGGGGGTTGTCCTGGATAAGACATTTTGTTCTTTTTCTACGGGTTTCACTATAAATTACAACATTCACTGTAAAAGAAAAATTTTGATTATAATAAAGCATTTGATAAGAGCTTAAGTTTTATTTAAATCTTCTCTATTTAAATCTACAAATTGTTAGTTTTTAAAAGAATAATAATTTTCCGAATTAAAAATCAATATCAATATTAAATTCGCACATTCTTGACTTTTTAAAATAAAAACTCGACAAGTCATTTATAAAAGTCTAGTACAGATTTGTATCCTCTTTCAACACAATTAATAAAAATCAATAAACTGAGCCTTGAAAATCGACCGAATACAAATAGGTACATAACCCACAATTTCCTGTCACAAAAAATCTGCCCTTAAACTTAAATATCACAAGTAGAAATTAAAATTCCATACAAAGACGAATATTATCTACATTAGAAAAATGAATAAGAGTTTACCAAAAATAGATCCGCAATCGAAAAAGCGGCTTTTCGAAATTCTACTTGAGAAAGAGAGAAGCAATTAAACCGACTGATTTTATCTTTAAAATAAATACTAAAGCCATACACTTTACATGCCTAGACGACAGGAAAGCACTAATTTGAGAATAATAATTACACTTTGGCACCCAACACGAACACACGCTACAGAACTAGTTTGCCCGTAACAACCGCTTTCGCAATTAACGAATTGCGACGAAAATTCTCACGAATTCTTGACACCTCTGTGATAATCGCAAAGCTCAATTTCTCAGTACCGATAAAAGCACTCGATTTGTTCTAAATATTCGACACGGTACAAAAATATCTTACACTTTAAATCGAGGAAAGGTGATGCCAGCCGAATCCAAATGGAGGCCAGGAAACCTAACCATTAAATAACCTATCAGACGACCTACGTCGTTTATTTAACTTACACAATTAATCTAATATGTTACAATCACTCTACAAGTCATCGCGATTAACACGCTACGTCATTTTAATAAAACCATCGATATTTCGAGTTACAAAACTGACTTATTGAAACTTTAATCTCACTGCTGCTTGCTCACCACGGCCATTTGCAATTGCAACTACATATGGGAATTGGGATTATTGGGAAAGATCTCCTAGAGCGCGTGTTTTTCACGCAATCAACGTTGAGCTTCTGCGGGAAAACCTTACCTCATTTGTACACATTTCGTCCATTTTTTAATTTTTTTTAGTTCATACTGGTTCATCTCTGGTTCATACAAACACGATTTTCAAATTTTCATTGTTCTTTCTTTTTTCATTTTCGAAAGCAGAATTTGAGAGTATACCAGGTTATATTTAACCTAGACTACAAATTATTTGTTGATTAGTGCAAGGGAAAAATGACTTCTTGTTGAATAAAATATGAATAAAATATTAATTAAAGAATAAATTAAGTATTTGAATATTATAATGATAAGTTCCATCTTCTAATTAATTTTTGGCGAATAATTTTCGTAATTATTATCATAATATAATTACCGTAAATATTTTTAATCTCGAAATAAAAGCTCAAAACGTTTGAATTTCGCGCCAATCGGCATTTTGATCACAGCCAATCAAAAGTAAGCATTTTGACATCTGCGTCCAGAATACATGTTTTTACGAACACCTAGAAATTCAGCTCTCTTCAGCTAATCGGCGCTTTTCTCAACGACAGTTTTTATAAAATGGCAGAATGGCCGAGTTCTGATATGCTAAATTCGAGAAATGTGATTAAAGATTGACGTGATTGTTATGGTTTTTCGTGTGTGTGGTGTTAAAAAACTGAAGCTTCTAAATATCGAGTGTTGTCTGGTTAAATAAAGAAAGGTATGGCTTTTCAGCTCTTTCCCTTTCGACACTTTTCTCCATAATAATTTCCTTAATGTTCCTCTGAGTGATGTTTGAAAACATCACTCGAGATTGTTTTGTATTTTGATCCTACAGTCGATGAACTGTCAATGATTTTATGTCGTGAAAAGTTCTTGAAAACGATTATAAACGTTTAATTTTCGGAGTATTTGTGGTGAATGCCGTACTTCCTCTTCTTTAGTGATTTAAATGTCAATTAACCTAGGTCAAAGGAAATATAGAACAAAGCCGATATATTTTTCTATTTCATTCATATATTTGATGAAATAAGTTTAAGAAAAAGGTCTTTGTGTTCAAACTAAAGTGATTCTTTGCCTCTGTGAGTTTGTAAAATGAAATGTTGCAATTATAAGAAAGTTGACGTTTCTCGCTCCATTTTGCAGTAGCCATTATGTCACTCTTTACTCCAAAACTAAAGAATCCTTGCAAGCGAGTCTTCGACCAGGATTCTAAACCTTTTATTCGATTCCGTAAGATTTAGAAGAGATTCGAGATATACGAGAAAACTTATAAAGTATTTTTATTCACCGATGTAATATCCAAAAGTATTCTATTTATTTTTACTTTATTTTTTTTTTTTTTAGAGATTTCATCCTTTTTTGGCCTATAAATAAACGATTTCAAAACAATATTTTTAGCAAAAGTTGTTTACTGTGGTTATGAATCGTAAAAATTATCTATGCAAAGAAGTAAGGTCAAGAATAATTACCTGGAGAGAATTTCTTTGCATGTGATCATTGTTTCTACTTGTCAATAAACACAAGCTGTTGTGAAGTTTTTTTTGCATCTTCCACAGTTTATATTTTATATAAGTAAACCAGGTTGACTAAATTACAATTGAAGAAAGGATTTTAAAATCCTTATAGTTTGTTTATTTCAATAATTAATTCGGAATCTTCTTTTGCTTCCAGTGTGAATGATTCAAAGACACAATAATGGCACCTCGGCGATTAGAAGAAGTTCCTGTTAAAAGAATTCCGGCTTTGGGCTGTCGTTTACCCTCACGTTTACCGAAAGGAGAAATTCTGACTGATATTACTCAAAACAAATGGAGACTTGGAGACGCTGTTGGCTGTGGAGGCTTCGGTGATATTTACCTTGGTAAATTCCCATAGACAAATTCATTTTTTTTCAATTCATAATGAAGTTCTCAAACAAAATTTGATATCAAAAATAAGTTTTTTTTATGTAGAATTTGTTTTTGAAAACATTTATATTTGATACACATTATTTCCAATCTTAAATTTTATTTTACAGCTTCCAATGACATCACGAAGCCGGTGGAACGCAACTCAAAATATGTTATTAAAATAGAGCCACACAATAACGGACCGCTATTCGTCGAAATGAATTTTTACATAAGAGCAGCTCGCAAGCCAATGAGTAAGTTTTCTAACCTAAAAAACGAACTTTTATGATTTAATTTCCTAATTCTGAACTTATGTTACTAATTTAAATTCTCTATTTACAGTTGAAAGTTGGTGTAAATCGCAGGGAAAAAGGCGTGTAGGTATTCCCACTTACGAAGGTTCGGGTTCTCATGTATACCAAGGCGAGCGATACAGATTTTTGGTGATACCTCGTTACGGTGTCGATGTAGGCAAATTGTTTGTCTCAAATGGTAGGAAACTATCGACGAAGATGGTCAACAGTCTCGCAGTACAAATGGTGCTTATTTTTCTTTTAACTCAGACTTTATAATCTCAGAATTCAGTCTTTCCCTTTTTTTAAAAAAAAGAATTCCCCTGTTTTTTCGTTTATCATTTTAAAATTTCTTTTTAATTCTAGTTGGACGCACTTGAGTATATTCACAGTCAAGGATACGCCCATGCGGATGTTAAGGGCTCTAACATTTTGCTCACGACTAATGGATTGGGAATGGAGGTAGAAAAAGCAAAAGCATTTTTAGTAGATTACGGATTAGCCTATCGTTTTAGAACGGGGAGTGGTTCGCACAAACCGTTCGTCCATGACGAGAGAAGAGCTCACGAAGGAACCCTGGAATTCACTTCTCGAGATGCTCATCACGGAAGTAAGTATTTAATTATTAAATTCAAAATATATTGTAAATTTATAGTATTTATACGACTGGAAGTTAAACTTCATTTGTTATGTTTTCAGTTCACTCAAGACGAGGAGATTTGGAGACTTTGGGTTACAATTTATTACAGTGGCTGTGCGGAAAACTACCTTGGGAAAATGCGGAAGGGGGCTTATCTTCCACAGTCAACCCTGAGGAAATTCATGCGCAGAAAGAACTCATGCTTACAGATGTTTCGTTGTCCATGCAGAAGTGTTTTTCAGGAAAAAAGAAGGCACCTGGTGAGAACTAGAATATTTGTTCTATTCCATAGTCAGATTTTATCCAGATTCTATCTTAATGTATTGAAATTTAATGAAGAAATTACATCTCATTTTCACTTTTACAGATAACATCACAGAGTACTTTCAGTACATCTCACGTTTAGAATTCGAATCTAAACCAAACTACTCATATTTACGAAGTCTCTTCTGGCAAGGATGTCAACTTGAAGAAAACATTCTGTCTTTAGTCAATGGCGGAATATCCAATGAGAACTATCTCTGTATTAAGTACGACAATCGTCCTTATCTCCGAGAAAGAAAACCTTGCAAACCTGTAAATGGCGAGGTAAGCTATCATCACTTTAATTATAACCGTATTCATTATCTTTGTCTTTAAATCTCTGTTCCAGTTTCTAAATTAATTCGTAGCACTTTAGCATTTCACGGTGTGCGATTTTAGCTTCGTGTCAAATTTTCAGTTACTTAATACTGTTGAGGCATCAGACCGAAACTGCAGGCATTATCCGTGAAAAGCGGCAGTTTTGTGTTTCAGAAATACGATTAGCATCTCTGAAAAAATTTAATAATGTGCAACTTGGTATTTTTTATCTTTTAAACGTAATAAAAGTTTAATTTTCCTTTTTTCAGGTACGTATAACCAGAAATACACACCCAAGTGTTCCGAAGAAAGCTGTAGAATTTAGCTGGGAACAAGTTCTTGCTCGACATCCTGATAAACTCGCAAAAATTAGTGTTCATCCCCCACCCTCTTCGCTTACGCCGCCCCCGACGCCTCCGCCAATTCAATCGCCTCCTTCTTTACCCACCTACGCAATGTTAAATGTTCTGCAGAAGATGAAAGAGAAACAGACTGGAATTTGCAGACACAAAACAGCATCCAAGTCATCTGAGTAAGGAAAATCAAATTAAAATACAAAATTCTAATTAAAATCTTTATTCGTTCGACTTTTTAACTAATTCATTCATTTTTTTTTATTTTGCTAGCAGTGAACTGAAACCAAAATGGATGACACCAGCTATGGAGGAAATTGCTCAACGGAGAAAGAGGTCTCTTGAATTGGCCGAAAAATTACTAAAGTCTGATTCTGACAACTCTCGAAGACTCACCAGATCCAGATCAGCAAAATTAAAAAGTAATTTAACTTTTTTTTTTACAAAGCTTTTCAAGTTTTATTCAGAAGAATTTATATCACTATTATTCCGCTATTTTCGTGAGAAAACCAATAAATTAAAAAAATATTAATCCGTTGATTTTTTACAGGACTGGAGACCAGTTCCTCAGGGAAGTCGAATGCAAAAAAGAGGAAAACCTTGTCATAAATTTGGTTCGTATTCCAATAATACTATCCGGTTACATAAAAAATATCCATCAAGTATTATACTTTATTAGGGAATTTAGTCCTAGGGTAGAACAATTTGAGGTTCCTTAACAAAGGAAGAAAAATTCTTCCTTTGTATAAACGAAGCCTGAGACCCGCATCTCGCCAATTTCTAAGACTGCTTCGCAATCACAGTTTTTCACATCGATATTGCGCAGTAACATACATAATCGTTAATCATTAGACGATAGAACAAATTAATTTCTTCCTGCAGAAATCCAGATTCTGTTCTTGAATACAATCGTACGCGAGCAATAAATTTCGAGTGATTAAAAGGAGTAATAGAATTTTAAATATTTTCTTTCGTCAATAAATCTGACAATTAAGACTCGCATTTTTGCAAGCCTTTATAAACGAGTTTACAATCATGTCCAATTTCAAAAGTAGAAAAAAGCTACTACACCAAGACTATGTTGAATTAATTACCAGCCTTTTTTATTTATTTTGATCAGACTTATGTCCTTTTTTTTGTAGATTTATCGATTACGGTAAATAATTTGAATAATTAATTCATATTGCAATATGTGAATCTCAAACCGAAAAGAGGGTTTTTTATTTTCTGGGAAGTTTAAAGAACCAATATGAGTAAAGCTCAATTTGCTTTTCTTCGCTATCAATTCGCGTTATATATGTTGTATACCTTCATATACTTAAACGAAAGTAGCATACATTTTATCATGTCTTAATATTACCGAGAATGTGTAAATATTCTTGTGAGACGATTAAACTCGCTTATTATAAATCTTCCGGTCAGAGGAGTTCGTTTTGCTCCCCTTTTTTCTTAAATCAGCCTATGGTAATTGATCGTTTATATTTTATATAACTTTTTTGAACTGTTCCACTAGATGTAGATACTAGAAAAGTGAAATCATAAATGAATTTGAACTCTGATCGGATGCCGCTTGTGATAATTTATGAACTTATGTGTAATTGTGTATTATCTTAAGATATGCGTACCTGCGCAACGTAAGACTTTACTCTTAAAGTTTTATACATCGCGCAAAATTAAAAAAGCCCAAAATTTGGATTTGTGTGCGATGTCACGAAGAGAACAAATTACTTACAAATCTACGTTTTTTTTGTACATTATTGTTTATTGTAGATTACAATATTCTAGATTAGAAAATATAAATGCGTCATATCTAATTCAAATTGTTTTTATTTATCCTTCTTACACTTATAAAAGTACTGCTGGTTATTTTAATTTTTTATTGATACAAAGAAATTTCTGGGATATTTTTCGTATTTTTTAAGTATGTAAAACTTTTTACATAAAATGAAACGCTTAAATTGTGAGGTTAAATTTTTAATTCTTCGTTTTAGGCAAAGAAAATCAAAATTAAGTATTTTTTCTCGCTGAAGGGAAATTTGTTGTAGTATTTTATCGGAATTTCTAATTTTAGCTTTAGCACTTGTTTATAATATTCAAGATACCTTTAACATTTCTAGTTTATGTTTGGTTTATGTCTAATGAAAATTTTAAAAAGGCGGGAAAACAATTATTGTCAAATTAGACAAAAAGGAGTATTTTATAATCTTCTAACCTTTCATTTTTGCCCCCTAATATATTTTTAATTTATGAAGTCCATTCAAAAATTCCTAGCATCAACAAAAAAGTATATTTACTAAAATTAAAATCGTAAAAATTAAAATTTATTCGAAATGTTTTCACCCCTGTCCCCTCCATTTTCCACTATTGCCAACCTTCCAAAAAAAACCCTCTAAAAAGATGCATTTCCGTCATTGTTGTTGATTGTTCCTTCCTTGTCGCTTGTTATTGTCGGTTTCGCATGTTTTTGTATCCCTCTAAATAAGAATAAACTACATGAATTAAAAATTTTTAAATTAAATATCAGACAGAAGCGTGAAAAATGACCTGTCACTTGTCAGGAAAGTGTATAAAATGAGAAAAGTAGTAAATATCGAGGTATAACGAGAAACAAGTCTCTTATCATCAAACACGATCCATGTTGCGAAGATCTGCAATGTATACACCGTACATGCAGACAAGTTGAAGTCTGATTGGATTGTGAGCCAAGCCGATTTAGCGTTGAGGATGTGTGTTCCAGAGTGTGTTCGTTTTCGAAGTGTAGCATAGCACCAGTGTTCGAATACACTGTGTTGGGCAAGTTGAGTTCGGTCGAAGCCCAACCGTGTTCTCTTCAGTGCTTCAGTCCCACTCAGTCCGTCTTGGGGGGATGTTGGTCTTTGCCCCAACTCTTTGGCGAACGCGTCCGTAAAATAATAAAATTATTGTCGCTCCAGTTATGAAAAAAGTGCTCCTGATCGCCGCGAATTCAATCGAATCATAGAATCGCGATGTGTGCCGTGTTTAGCAAACCCCCCGCGAAGTGCCAATCGGATGTTTATTGTTAGAGGAAGAAGAATTTTTTGGGATTTTATATATTATCTGAAATCATAAATGGAAAACGAAGGAGACGCCGAAGCAGCCTCGGCGAGTGCTGCAGATTCGGATGGAAGTGTCAGTTGGGAAGACTTCTTCGGTGAGTAAAGTGCATAATGTACATATTCATATTATTTTGCTTCCAATTTTTGTTGCACTTTTTCTACCGCAAACGAGTCGCAGTCAAGCAGAAATTATAGCCTAGGGCCAGAAACCTAGGCACGTGCTGACTACTCGCATGGTGGCCTGGAATTTGTTATTTATTTTTAGTACGAAATGCTGCAAAGTGCAATTTTGTAAGTTTTACATTTTTGAGGTTAGGTTTAGAGAAATTTTTTGACTTTTGGATGCGTTGATTTATTTGATTTCGTCCGTCAATTTTTGGAGTTAGTGCTAGTTCTTTGCGCTTTTTAAAATTCTTTACTGTACTTGGGTTTATTTGTTTATAAAGTGAAGAGTTTTAAGTTTTAAATGTTCGAAATTCTAGGTTCCAAACTTAATTCCAAAATCGGAAAATTTTGATGAGTAAAAATAACTTCTTCATGAAGTATACAGTATTTTTAATGCTACTCATTCTGATTTCAATTGGCGTTTTCGTACCTAAATTCTGCCCAAGCAAGAAATATTGAGGGAAGGATAATTTCTTTATTCATGAGCGAAAATTCAGGTACTGAAGGGTTAAGTGGGATGCGCTGAAACATCAGGCTGGAATGTTACCTCAACCGGACATTCCTACATCTCTGCCAAAAGTTATGTTTACTCCAAACGTATTTTTATAATGATAAAAATTTATTGTTTGATTACGCAACTCAATTTGAATAAAAAAATAAATAGATTCATCACAATTAGTCAAGTAGCAGAAGTAACAAGAAGTAGAACATCAATGATAAATAATCTTCATTGTCATTTTTAAAGATTTGAGCCGCAACTTTTCCTGGGAAATGCAATTGCTTTCAAACTGGACAGTTAGATATCACTGATATCTTATCATTGCTTATCAGTCATGAAACGCCTAGGTTTAAAAAGGTCATTCTGTCTATAAAATCCGTTAAGAAGAGATTATTCCATTTTTTTTTATACTTTGGGTTTTTTTTATAAAATGTTATAGGGTAAGAGCACCGGCTATTGGCACTGCGATTTAGTCGTTGGCAGCACCCTCCTCTAATTTGCTTTAAACAATAAAAAAATTAAAATATCTTACATAGTTAGATAGAATGACTTTCTTGTAGTCAGAATATGATAAATATTTAAATTTTAGTATTGTTTCACACAAATTAGATCGGGGTGTCAACAAAAAACGCCAGTGCCAATAACTGGTGCTCTTACCCCAGTAGATGCGTTCAATTAAGACAATAAAATTGCAGTGAAAGTTAAAAATATATATATAAACCGTTAGACTACCCCCCCGTTTTTGGTTTTATTTATTTTTTTGTTTTTTCGAATTCCATTGAGTTATTTTGTATTTTTTTAAAACTTTGTTACGTTTTTTTGCTTTCTTTTGCATTTATTCCAATTCGTTTGAGTTCTTTCAACTTTTTTTCCAATTCCTTTAAATTTAACTTGGTTTCTTTTGAATTCCTGTGAATTCTTTTGAACTTTTTCAATTCTTTCGAACTTCATTGCGTTTTTCTTTCGTATTTTTTTTTAAATCTATTAACACCTTTTGAATTCTTTTGAATTCGATTAAATTCTTTCGACTCTTTTTTAATTCACTTGAATTATTATTAGTCGACCTTGAGTGTTTAAAACAATTCTTTTAAATTCCTTTGATTTTCCCAATTCTTTGAAATTCTTCTGAATTCTAGTCTAGACTACTTTTTGAAGGAAAGTAATTAACTGGAGCTTGGAAAATATGTTTATCTCAAAAGCTCACTTTTACTGCATCATCCAGACACAGTCTCTTCCCTTTAGTTTTAAGATCTCAATAGCAGAGATTGAGAATCTGAAATAGCCTGGAGTTAGATTTCCCTAGTGCTTAGTTACTTGCCTGTTCAGCTCACAAATCACAATCAGTGGGAGGTACGCCTAATGAAATAGCGGGTCCCTTTTCAAGAAGAGGCAACACTTCGATACACGCGATGATATAAACACAATCTCTGTCTGCTAAAGTTAAAAATCCTCAGGGAATAGAAATTATTTCCTTTTGCTAAATACATCCTTTATCCAATATTTATTATACACTTCGAAACACTGTCCGCTTTCCAAGAGATAAAAATATCTGAAATTAGGGAGGGTAAAAAAGGAAACTAGTTCCCTCTCAGTTCCTTTTTGTAATAAAACTATTTATTTCCAATCTAGTCAATAAAAGTGATTAATAATCCATAAGCTATCACCATTTATCAGAATGAATTATTAGGTATTGAATTAACTATTAAAATAATTTGCTAGGTTTTATTAATGGGTTTTTGTTTTTTTTTTAGATGTTTCATATATTTTCTCGTTTGTCGAAAATTGGAGAAGAGACTTTCGGTAAATTTGGTTATTGAAAAATTTAAATTTCGGAATTAGGAATATCATCTTGAGTAAAAGATTTTGTTCTTTTGTTTCCGTTGTCGTGCTCTTCCGTTCACAGGTCGACTGGAACATGTATAACGGATATGTACTTGCTTACAGCGATTTACCAGCAGCTCGTAACATTAATAGGATCATATTTCACGTTATATGAAGAGAAAACACTAGATCTCGGGATTCGTTTTGTGGTTTGGCCAGGAACAACCATCAATGTGAAAGTGACATTTGATCTTTTATAGTTTCCCCTTATCTTTATTATTATCTTCACAATGTGCTGCATAAAAAGACTCCCTATTTCCAAAAAAGTCTTTCCAAAAAGAGTATGTTATTTTTCGAAAGGTTTTTTTTACCTAGAATGTAGATTTATTTCACATATTGTGCTTTAAGGGTGTTGGGCTCGAAAGTTTCAGCCTCAAAATTAAAATTCTCCATTTTACTCAACGAATATTTGAAGCTTATAGTTTTTTGTTCACTAGCGGTACTTTTTTTAAAAATACAAATGAAATGTGAGAGCGAAAATATGTTTAGTTTTAATTATTTTTGCATACAAAAAAGAATTAGAAATATTACTTCAAAATTAAATCGCTTTATTGTATTGAAAAAGTAGTAATCAGTACCATTACAGGGAAAAAAAAATTTAATTATAATATTTGTTGTAAATTGAAGAAATCTAATTATGAGATTAGCGAATGAATTCAACACCCTTAATGAATAAAATACTAGGAGGAAGTAACTTTTACATATTCAAAATTGATCAGATCGTCATTTTGAGTAATAGAATTTTATTCTATAATAGTGAAAGAGAGACTTTAAAGGCAATTCAATGCCAGACTGTAAAGTCGTTGAGTCGACATTAAATACAAGAAGAGAAGTTAAGGATGCGATACATTACACAAAAAACTAGAGCTCTGCCGGATGCAGTTTAGAGAACTAATGTGTGTTTACACGTGCATACTTACTTAATTCGCATATTAAGAGTACGTTAAGTTTAGAGTTCAGACTGTGGGTTAAATAGATATCGCCGAGAAATTTCACTTTATCTTTTCTCTTAAAAATTCTTTTCTCGCAGATAAATTCAATCAATAATAGAACAATTTTTAAAGAATTAAAAAGATTTTTAATTTCCTTTAAAACTCTGTAAATTTTATGAAAGCAACTATAAAATCCCTAAAAGTCTCTAGGGACATCTTGAAATTTCATGAAATCTTTTGATAAAACCTTCTTGAAATGTTTTGCAATATTACATTCTCATCATTTTTTAAATCCCTTGAAGTCTCTAGATGGAAATCAAGTCGTTTTGATTTACGACAAATTTTTGTTGTACATCTCTAATTTAGACTGATTGCAAAAAATCTTTGACTCCTTTGGATAAATAATTTAGTTACCTCTGCAGTAAAGAAATAAATTTTCGTTATTTAACGCGTAATGAATTTCTAAGAGACTGTTATAAAAATAAAATAGTAAATATAAAATAATTCATAATTTATTATCCATCTATGTAGCTCATTATTAATGAACTAAAATAAGGGAAAATTGATTAATTATAGGCTAATTACTTTATAAGCTACTGATGAAAGGCAACCGATTTGGATATGATGGACTATCAATCATGAGTCTTGATCGTCATTAGTGATTCTTTTTTTCGCAATTGCTGTACTTTCTTTTCAGGAGTAGTGTGTACAACCTCGAGAGGAAATGTGGAGTAGATATAATTTGCTTGATGTGTTTTACGGTGTACCCAGTTGGACTCGTTATGCCCCGATAAAACGAATCTGTATTTTAAAGTGGGCCGGGGGAGAGTTGTTGAGTCCCCTCGATCTCGTTCGACTTAAACAAGATATTTTCATGTGACGCACAGGATAAACGAGTTGTTCACTTCTCTACTCTCTTTGTTCAATCCTTATACGATTTTATTGGCACGGTAATCCAGTGTGGGCATACATTTTATTAAAATTTAAGAACTGGAAACCCATCCACCCTGTCAGATGTGCATTTCACTCAGTCACGTTCAAAATCAAAGTGATTCCTTTCCACTTGAAATATATGTTCTAAATTTAAACCTCTCAAGCAAAATAAATCTGGGTGGCTACTATACTTTATTATTAAAATTCCCTACCACGAGCAATTTTTTATTTTCTCCGACTATTAATATTTAAGTCTCAAGGATCTTGATTTTCATTTAAAAATAGTAAAATATTTTTAATGCCTGTTAATTATGTCCGCTAATACCTTCATTAATCTGCTTCAAATAAGAGAAATATACATACTATAAAACCTCTTTTTAAGTCATTTTAAATCACGTAAAATGCAGTTAAATGGCTTAAGGTCATTTGAAATCCCATAAATATTTTTTTTAAGTCCATGAAATACTTTAAAAACTCGTTAAACTTTTTTAAATCTCCTGAAACCACTTTATATACCTTTAAATATTTACCTTATAAAATCTTTTAAGATGGGTAATAATACCTTAACGTCTCATGGCGCCTTTTAAAATTCATTGAAATCCTTAAAAATCGCAGATTTTCGAGCTCCTGTACTTGATATAGTTCAATAAAATTCATCTTACAGTCTCGAATTTAAAATTCCTGAAAGTAGAAAGCGATTAAATGAAGACACGTTTCGAATCAGTAAGCTTTGAATTTGGTAGCATTCCAATGTATTGCCATTTAAAGTTTGAAAGCGTAGATTTTTTGAAACCCCATGGAATTAAGTGTCGAGATTGTGAAAACGTTTTATTATTAATGTTAATATTAATATTAATGGTAATTCAGCAATTATTGAGTGTAACAACTATTTCTCAACTTATTCCAATTAAATCGTGATATTTATTTTCAATCCTATTGATTCTTATACTTATCGTCGGCGTGCTGGACATAAAAACGCGAAGAAATTACGATAAAAATAATGCTTATCAATGGAGATATTTGCTTTGAAAATCTCGAAGCTGGGGCAAAGAACAGTACAAGCTTGTGTGGGCACATTTGAGATTGTGGGCGTATCGTGCTCTTCCAGCTGTATTTGTAACCCGTGCCAGTGCTTGGGTAAAGAAAACGTGAAAGCCTTAGGCCTTAGGACACACTCCTGGAAGAGAACAGGTTACTTTATCGCCAGCAGCGTTGCACGAAAACGTGCAGAACTTTAATTCTTATTTCAAGTCCCATGTCCCATGTAGCATGAACTTGATTTCCCGACGCTGCTGACGTACTGGCGCACATTCTGACTTTAAAGGAGAATGTCATTGCCCGGCGTACCCTCACGTCTAAGCACCCCACGGAATGCTTAAATGACTCTAAAAAGACGAGAAAAGGGAATCCAGTTAAAGGCCTCTTTCACTAAACTCCCCTCTTCGTTTTTTACCTTTTTCCATTTCTCAGAATATTTTTCTACCCTTTTTGTTTTTGAGAGAGGAAGCAGAGTCAGATAAGGTTTTTTGAGATGAATTGCGGGAGCATGTGTTTGAACGTTCATTTCGTGCACGTAAAAGACAAAAGTAATTATAATTTTCAGGCCTCACAGATCGGTCTCTATATCCCCTATTGTTGTCCCCTGTCTTCAGCCATGAGGTCCCTAATTTTTAGTCAATAGAATTTTCTTTAAATTTTTACAAAATCGACAGATTACTTTTTTCCCCTGTTTTCAAGAAAATTCTCCTTTCTATTTTATTTTGCTGAAAATTCAACTTTTTGGTTGAAAGCAAAATATTCAGTTAAAAATTCACTTTTTTGATTGAAAATTAAACTATTTTTTAAATTGAAAACTCATATTTCCTGGTTGAAAATTTCGATATTTAATTCAAAATCCATCTTTTTGGTTGAAAATGAATTTTCTTGATTAAAAATTCAACTATCCCTTTAATTTTGATAGAAAGAATAATTCTTATTTTTTAAAATGTGCATTTGATTTAAAAAGTACTTTGCTAATAAAAATAAGGGTGCTTTGAGTTTTTTCGAGACTATCTTCAGACAAGTCTGCAAAACTGGCTCTTTGCACTTAAAAGACTGAGATTTTTTGCACGCGATGAACGACAGTGGGCCCATTCAGTCGAACGATATGTGTGCCGGACAAGAAGCCAGTGATTTTAACCCGTAAATGCAAACCATTGCCCGGCATACCTCAGATTGAAAACAAAACGAGGCGTCTCGTATTTCAGCAATCGTTGCATATTTTCTTTTGAGAACGTGTACACAGCCACATTGCGCGATTCTTGGTATATTCAGAACCGATAACAGGTACAAAGCAGGTTTACATGTCCCCCTTAATTCCGAAAAACAAGTGCATTTCGTACTTTCCACTTATAACAGTTTTCATATTCCATTCAATTATTCATTGCTAACAATTTGTTTTCAAAGAAATTCTAAAACTAGAACAAAGAACTCTTCCTTTTCTTTGATAAAGAAACAACTAAGTACAATTTTATTCTTACCATTAGCTTTTCTTACGATTGTCGCAGGATTTTCAGTAATTTAAAGAGATTTTTAGGAATTTTAAAAGATTTTAAGACATTTTATTGTCTTCTTAGAGTTTTCATGGTTTTTAAAAAATTTAAAGAGATTTCAAGGGATTTAGGGGAGTTTCAAATATTCCAAGAAATATCATAGAATTTCTGGAATTTTAAGCAGTTCAGAAAAACATTACAAAATATTTCATTTTAGAGAAGAATAATATTTGCTATTATTATTTTATACCTCAAAAATTATCGGCTGTTCCAAAAGTAACATGATATTGAAAACTTATCTACGACATTTGAATTTATAATGTGTTGTAAAAAATGATCATGATATCAATTTGCGGAATGTGACATTCACACCTTTTTAAAGCCATAGGCTTATTCGTGACTCACCTTATATGGAAGATAAGGTAGAAATTGTCGAACTGAAAGTAATCTCCCTTTTCTGTTAGATAGAAATAGATTCCTGTAATTTTGATACCTGATTTTTAAATAGATGAGAGGTGAGCATAAAAGCGAAAAGATTAAGTCGAGGTAAAGGTTAAGAGCAGGGTAGATAGCCTTATTTGAAAGCTAGAGTGGCGCTGCACTTTGTGATCCTTACATGGAGGATCTTTTTCCTTAGAGAATAATCTATATGTTTGTAGATTCAAGATTCATTCCTGGGAACATGGTTTCAGACTTAAAAATCAAAGGATTTCACTTTCTCAGTTGCCGTTTAGCCAGAGGATAATTTACCGATAATACTGGAAATTAGAATACTAGAGTTTCTAAACACGAGAAGACACTTTTATTTTCCAATCGTTCAAATCTAGGAAAGTGTCCTATACAATTTTCAACTCTTCGGAAACTATTTCTGCTGTAAATAAACTGTCTTTATTAATTCTTATTTAAAAATAGACTCTGCAATCTTATGCAACTTCTGCCAGAAATATTTTGAAATGCACGCTTAACTGATTGGAGGCACAAGGCGTGAGAAATAAATCAAAGTACATGTGTCTTCTCTTGATGAGAGGGGACTAAAAACATGATGCGATTCTGCATTTCGTACAGGATGTCCGAGGTCTTTGTCCCCTCGAATGTTCGCCTGTATCATGTGTTTTTGATTGCACGTTCGCCCACGCACTTAAGAGCCTTCACACATTGTCATCCGACTGCGAAAATTCCCTTCCTGTCCATCATAACAAATAACCAGAGGGAAATAATACAAATAATAATGTGACACCCTCGGTTAAAATTCATAAAGGTCAACCGTCTCAGAAAATGGGGTCAAAGTATCCTTTAAAGCTTTGCATTTTTCACTTAAATGCAGACTGGATTGATATACACATAATAAAATTCAACTATTTTTGCTTGAAACTTCAACTAGTTTGTGAAAAATTCATTTTTTTGGTTCAAAATTCAACTACGCTTGGTTGAAAATGAATTTTTTTTAAAAAGCGTTTCACATTCAATTTAATA
>JAUESH010000020.1:14315409-14335772 GCA_032275165.1 Synergus magnus | reverse complement strand
AATATGTTACTTTTAATTGACCGCGAAAATTGAAAAACTTGACTGGGAAAAACCGGGAAATGGCCGGAAATTTGAAATCGTCCGCGGAATCGCCACCCTGAAATTCTTTAAAATCTAATATGATTTTTTGAAATCTTTTGAATTCCTCAAAAATCCAATGTAATCTTTTAATATCCTTTAAAATTCCTGGAAAATCCATAAAATCTCTCGAAAGATGTTCAAATTCGTCGAAATACATTAAAATTCCTTAAAGTTCCCTGAAATTTCTTTAAGTTCCTGAAGATGTCATGTAATCTTCAGAAATACTGTCAAATTACTGACAATCTTAAGAATAAGTACATAATATGATAAGAATAAAATTATACAAATTAGCTGCTTCTTTTTCAAAGAGAAAAAAGAGTAGCGCGGATCGCGCTCTCTTTGTTCTAGTTGGTAAAAATTTGACGGATTCAAATTAAGAAAGCAGTGTGATGATATCACACTTCTCTTAAATCAGCTACTGAATCAAAGATCTCGTTCACCGAGCGAAAGCTCGCACCCGCGCGGCCGCGACCCATTATGAGATAATTATACCCGCCTAAATTTAATCACAGACACTCGAGGGAAGTATGGAGAAGCTTTCTCGGAAGCAAAACTTGCTAATCGTAAATAGTAAGTTATGTTATTTAGGCTTTACATATTACGGAAATATAACCATTATATGAAGATTCTGCTTTAATATATCCGAGGAAAGAGAAAGTGTCATCTTGCATCTTGAATCTTAGGTAGATTGAATTTTATTTTCGGTCGGCTGAATTAAACGAAAGATTCCACTTTCAGTTGCAAAATCGCGGTTACGGCATTTATTATGAATGCTTGGGGTTCTTACTTTGTAAGAAGCTTCGGTTTACTTATTTGAAAAGTTTGTTAAATAACTATATGTTGCAAGAGAGGAAGTTTGAGAATTGAAGTATTTATGTTTTTATTTAATTTAATTGAAAGAGAATTTCAGTACTGAGAGAAATGATATTTTATGATAATTTCAAAGAAATGTAAATTATTTTATCTCTGATCAAGTCTCGAGGCTTGGCTTGTTATTTTTCGAATTTAAGCAAATTCTGTTGATTTAATCAAGCTTTTCTTGATTTATAAACAAGATTTTGAAACGTGCTCTATGACAATGCGCCTTCTCTCATTTTTTCAGAAAGACACTTGTTTCTCTTGTACTCTACGTGAATCGCAGATAAGAACTGCAATGAGAATAATACACTTTATGCGTCGTCTCTTTCTTTTGTTAATGTAATCAAAACATTTGATTACAATAATAAATCCTCAAACGTATACACATTTTTACGTGAAATCGAAAAATGGACCAGTATTTACTTTCTTCTACTTGACATCCAATTAGTGAACTTATTTATAATTATAGGATATGTTGACTCTCTAGAAATCTACATCATTCGAATCAGTTGATAGTGGGTTTCTTGTATTTTCATCGCCTACGACTTACGGCCCAAAACGTGTCTACTTTCGAAAGATCTTTTTATATACATATAGGCTTTGCACGCCGACGTACCAATGCGTGGCCCAGTTTTGTGCATCATGTCTATAGGCAGCCTGTTAACATATATAATACTATCCATTCAATGATACCGACTTTTTATTCCACACCTTGTACCCGGAAAAGAGGCTACGTGCGTGTGGAAACGCTGTAAAGCATGTAATTGAAAACGTGATTCATGATTTAAATTCTACGATATAATTCACTGTTAATATCAATAACACATGTTTCCTATGTTTCTTTTATGAATTCCCAAACAATTACATAGAAAAGAGTGCTTATAATTAATATATTTCATGATGCATTTTATGCCCAAACCTATATATTTACGTAAGTAGAAAGTGTAAATGGTGGATTAATATTGCATTATTATTATTATTATACCTTTATTATTTGTTAAAATTACTAATTGCTTGAGGAAGCATTTTGACTAATAGTCTTTTTCTCTATGTGCTTTATCTCACGTTCATAAAAGTAAAAGTAGTTTCAGTCTCTATCTCCAGTTCATTGATTGCGAACATATATGCAAGTTGTCGACGTACTAGTGATGAGTATTGAAAGCCTTCGACATATATATGTATTACGTAGTCTTTGTTGCTGCAAACATTAAACTCGTCTATTGGGCTCTTGACCTCCATTGCCAATCCACTTTAAATTGAATATGGTCAGTAAAACAGAAACTCGAAGCATTTCGAACCTTCTTTATTCACAAGAAGCATTTTCTAATTTTAATTCTCTTTCGCAACCTCAAAAACTTGTACATACATTACGAAAACAAAGACTCCAGCAAAGGAGAAATAATAATGTGCCTGAAGTTTTGAACGTTCAAATGAACGAAATATTTTTTCCCAATTCTATTTTATTCAGAAATATTGTTCCAACTAAAAATAACAATACACAGTACAAGTTTCTTCCATACAGAATTATTTTCAATGCAAATGTATCAATATTCTAAAATTGTTTCTATTTTAAAATGCACAATCAATATCAAAATTCGTTCATTTGAACTTTCAGAACTTTTCAGCCATAAATAATATTATTAATAAGGAAATAAATTATTGCGTAAAGTTTCGATTAAGATTCTGAATCCTTTTATTTTGAAACTAAACTTTAATAGCTGGCGCCAGCCGAAAAATAAGAGAAATAAAATAGTAATGGCCTTGATTACGGGATTCTGAGCAAACTAAATTTAATTTGCAATCATTTTGCAGTCGATTGCACATATGAGAATTAATCTCCAATAATTAAAGTCAACTCTCTCCGTAAACACTGAATATTATTACACTTTAGCAATTTTTTTCCCCTCGAGTGCTGATCCCGTTGGATAAATAATCAAATTGAATTAACCTCGTGGGTTTTCATTCATTCATATTATACGTACTTTCGACTGAAAGTAGTACGAACAGCTTTACTGGCTACCTCACTGAATTAAATTTAGACGTCGTAATTTTCTGAATTGATTTCCTCCGCACTTCTCTATTTGTAGTTAATTTTCTCGTGAAGACGATTTTGCGAGGCTTATCGCTTCGATCAAGACGAGAGAAATATTGTTCGCAGGTGGAAAAGTCGAAAGTGGCAAAATTAGGCTAATTTAGAATCAAAGATGACCGTAAAGAAAATTCAGATTCAATTTAATAATTGCTTTGCAGTTTTAAGCTTCATTAAGACTCTTTTTTTTCATTTTATATTGGTTGTGACATTTGAGAAACTCTAATTCAAAGTTATTTTTTTTAAAGAGTTAGTACAATATTCTAATTTATAAATGTACAAATGGCAATAATTATTTCATTAGAGTTTTTATTACAATTTTCTTTTTTTTTTTTACAATTTCTTTTGTATCAACTCTGAAAAAAGCAAATGTCGAGGAACAGCTGCATCTGATTCGAGACGCTCTAATTGCGACAATTGGTGGTCATTGCTCGTTAAGCACGAGATGGTGAATATCAACGTGTAGGAAACTCGAAACTGTTGAAATGTGAGATTCATGCGCTCTCGATCGCCATTAGAAATTAAACGTTAATTACCGATATGGCGTCCCATTTATATTGCATCTGCGTGCCTGCATCTCGATTTGTATGAGAGAAACCAGAAAAATTGGCGAATCCTAGGCACGAAGAGCCAATGTCTACCAAAGGCCAGGGTGAAAACGAAAGTTACATAAGAATCCAAGTACAAGAAGTGACAATGAATCTTGAAAGTGTCTTGATGATATCTTGATTCCTTATCTTCAGAATGATGGTCTTTCTAATTAGATCATAGAGTTCACAGTTTTGATATAAACTTCAATAATATTGAATCTATGGTAACATCATCCCATTGTTTAGCTTCTGAGTATAAAATGAAAAATATGTTTAGCAATTTTTTTGTTAATGTTATGTTTGTATGATTTTATCAGGTAAATTATAGGAAGAGGTATAAATTCGCTTTTTTCGGAAGAACTCTAGAAGAGTAGACATTAATCTAAGTATAGCAGGAAGGTATCTTCTCTTCCGGGGCTTGTGACTCGGGGCGATAGATGGGCCATCGGATAACCCATCCTTTTATAAAAAGTAAAACGTTCCTTACGGTGAATAAGCGAGATCCTCGATGAGAAATCACTTTCATCGAGTCCTTTCTGTCCGATTGGTGAGAGCATTTCAGGACATGAACCTACTCGCGTAACAGTACCTGCTATCGAATTACCCAGGGATTTTATCTCATCGACAACCCTAGACTTGTCCTCCCTCGCTATAAATCTAACCACTGGATGTAGCGACGTATCTAGTGAGAATTTACGATCCTCGACTCAAGGAATAACGAGCCTTATTTTTCCAGAAGACACTTTTAAATATCTACGAAGCGACAAAAATTGCATAAAGATTTATTGCCGAATGATATCATTAAATTACCTAACTTATGTTGATAATATTGTGTTGCCAATGAAGTTGAGCGATTTTTCTTGGATATTCGGATGGGAGTCCATAAAAGTGCATTTGTCTACTTCCTGCAGATTTGTGAAAGTCAAACGTGTGGAAAACCCATAGTAAGCAAATATCTGGGAGAGACATCCTTAATTAAATGCTCAACGTTCCTAGCATAACGTCGCCTTTCTAACTGTGCATAGTTTTGATTTTTTCTATAACCTGCGGGAACGAACTTCTGCTCTGGTTCACCCATCCAGTCTTGAGAAAAAGAGAGTGAAAGTGATAAGAAATGTATGTATTCCTGTTGAAAATATTTGTGTCATCCAATTGTTTGATCAATCCTCTTTTTATCAATTAAGTACCTTACATTAGTCATATATTCGTTCAATTTCTATTGATTTTAATGAAATTGAGTATGGCTCTTATTTCAGAAACATTTCTATTTCTGAAGATAGGATAATCGGATTCATGTGTATTTAATCCATTTTTGCATCAATGAATCGCAGGAAATCAATTTGCCCGATCGGTTCATGTATTGCTCGTATCAGATGCAGAAAATGGACTCTGTTTTTTCGTATACAATCGAATTCCATAAGGCAATCGAGTCTTTATCTAGTCTCCGATGCTAGTTGAGTACACAGTTCTGTAAATCGAGTGCAACACGATTCTTTGATTTTTTGTCTATCCACTCGCGAATCACGATCTCGAAATTTCTCCTCGAGAATAGAACATAATAGAATCAATGCGTCTGCTCAAATAGTTATCATACAATCGAACCTTTTGAGATTACCTTCTATTCAGGCCAATCGAGTTACATTCAATTTATTGACGTGAACAAAAAGTTTGAAGTGAGAGATTATGGCACGTGGCTTGAAAAAAATTCTGTTTCATCCACTGCTCAGGCTTCGAACTTCGACACTTTTTGACTTTTTTGATTCTTTTTTAGGCAAGGCTACTTTTTGCTACTTATTTTAGTAAAGTGATTCAAAAAATTGATCTGTGATCGAATAATGTTAATCTATATGCTTGATAAAATCAAAACTATAATGCTTTCACACTGTGACAAACCACAAAAAAGAGTTGAAATTTTCACTTTTGTTAAGGGGCTACAGCCAAAATTATTGAATCAATTGACATGCATTTTTAACTGAAAATGCTTTTGCCAAAGAACCTCGAATTTCTATGTTTTCAAAAATGTTATTAAATCTAAAAATATTTATCATTTTTAAAAGTTCTGTGTCTCGTTTTAAAGATAAATTTCCATAGTTTTCTTTGTATAATATTCAGATATTTTTGGGACTTTTTCCCTATGCTTTTGCCATTGGCTAACTTGTATGGATGCAAAACAGGCAAAACCGTAATTACTTATTTTTAAAAAATTGGTAAAAAGCTCCAAGTGCAATTTTTTATGTTCTTTTTTAGATCAGACTATTTTTAGACTACTATATATTTATTTAAAAAGCTCATTTTTATCTGCTTTAAAAAGGCTACTTTTCAATACTTTTTTTTATGCTTTGTTTTTTTTTTGTCCAAAAACGGACAGTTGAATAATAATTTAAACTTTTTCTATTTATTATATCTTAGGTTGTTTTTAACTGTTTACTACAAATCTTTTATATTAGTATATTTCTTCAGATGTTTTTTAATTCCCGATACTCCTTTCCTATTACGCCATAAAATATATCATATCGATCTGTGGCCAAGCCGTGGCAGGTACAAGTAAGCAAATTGCATGACAACCGATAATCTCGATGAGTAAAATTCGAAAATGACGCTTGTCAGTCAGCAATATATAATTATTGTTATTACCGTTATGGAAGAAAGATGTGTATCTGGCTTAACGGTTATCAAGTTACAGCAAAATAGATGTAAACTTCAAGGCGAGGATCTTCTCTAATGCCCTGTCGATTTTCGTTTGATACCGAATCGAAAGTTTTGTGAGATTTCATTTTTTATTCTTAAATTTTCTTTTCTTAAATTTCTATTTGAAGAAAATATTTAGGAACAGTGCAAGAAGTTACAGTACAGTGTTTCTAAGTAAAATATTCACAATTGTAATTTACAATTGAAATGCCTTATATTTGAACAATACAGTCGAGCCTCTCAATAGGGCGCCTCTCGGGGGAGTAGGGGAAATTTTTCTCGGAAGCGCGCTACCCCCACCAATATCCTCCGCACATTGAAATTTTTTACCTCTGCCTCTCAATAAGGCGCTTTTCAACGCGGAAGCTAGAAGGTGAGGATAACGTTCGAGCGCAGTTGAGGAGAAGGCGCCCTATTGAGAGGCTCGACTGTAATTTAAAAACAAAGCTTCTTAAATCCTTAAAAATGTACTTATGAAAATATTTTTTGATTGTTACAGGTGAGTGAATTTGTTGCTTTCTGCCTAAAGACTTCTTTTTGTGAGTATGATAGTTTAATATTACAAATCTCATCATTAACAATAATGATGCAAAAACAAAAGTGGCCACGCCGGCTTTCTCGAGTGATAGGTGTTCCGATCTAGCATTAGTCTTCCTTGAGTCGTATAATTATTTTATAATAATTCGCTATGAGGTGGAGTTGTGGTCGCGACTGTCGCGAGATTCTCACATTGATTAGTGCAAAACTAGTCGGACAGCCGTTCTCGACTTAGGCGCCGTTCTCAAAGAAAAACGATCCGCCAGTAGACATCCGAGACAGCAAAAGCGGCGTTTTAGAGAGTCAAGAAGGGACGCCGGAGATCGTTTATTGGCGCCATCGCGGTGCACGCATTATTCCATTCGCAATATCAATGTATGCCGAGGCATGGCATTGCATTACATTCCACTTTCTGGGAGAAGCTTAAGCTTCTTTCCCCAGAACTAGCGAGGAATGCACATTTTGCACGTGCAGTTTGATTCGAATCATGCTGAGTCTAATCGTCTAATAATCTCAAACGATTTTCATCTTAAGCGCACATTTTGTGCAGTGAAAATCGAAACTTGGGACTTTAATCCAGTCGCGATCAATTTAAGCAAATGTGGAGTATTATCAAAGCCTGGGGGTTCTTCTAAGCTCTTCTGACTTCCTTATTGGCTCGTTCTTTCATTTTTTTTAGTTTCTTTCAGAAAATTACAGTCTCTGGAAAAGTACTTCCAGCAGGAAGTTTCCTAAATGAGAGAAATTTATCTGGCTCGATAAAAATTTTAGAAACACTTTGGCCTTGTGTGAATTTAATACGTAATGTTGTGCAAAATGCATATAAAGGCAATATCTTCTTTTTAAAAGATGTCTACGATTTTCTTGAAATTGCATTTTAAATTTACATTTTCTTTTTATGGTATGTTTATATAAAAGGCAGATCAGTTTTTACTTCACGAACAACATTAAATATTGATGTCCGCGGATAGAAGTAATGAAAGTAGACCATAATTATCACTAATAAAAGGCCCCTTTAGTGATTCACATCGATGTTCAGTGATTCATATGACCTTCATAAAGATTCCAAGCACAAAGAAGTAACAATTCGAGCCAAGTTTTAAAATAATCATGAAATTTCGCGTCTATTGTGGAATTATTCTTGTTCATGGGACAATTAAATATCTTCAAAGGTGCTCAATTTATCTTGAACTTCGATATGTTTTTAGTTTCTTGCATGATATTCACTTTTGAAAAGTATGTAATTGAAATAGCAATTCTTCGCGTGAGATGAGAAATTTAGTCATTTGTCACGTAGAGTGTGCCACTTCAGAGTTTTTAAGTTGCGATAAAGTAAGATAGTTCCAAAGGTTTCACATTGGTAATAGTTCCATTATCCACTTTCCAGAAAAGCAATTTGTAGAAATGTGGAAGGCAAAGGTTAAGCACAAGTCTAACGAAATCGAGAAGAAAATTCAGTAAAAGTGACTTTTGTACTTTCTGAAAGTATTTCACTATACTCATATTCAGCTGACATGCAAATTCTCATAACAATCATGCGCATTATAGTGCAATTTATATCTCGCTTGGTAATACATATAAAACCATTTTCCTGAAGTAATCTAAATTCATATTTACGTTTAGTCATTAGTTATAATTTTGAGAATCATTTCTCACTGATCAGCAGCGTGGGATATTAATTTTATGCGTTTATGGCTACTAATTATACATAACGTCAACTTCCTTACTAGTTTTGATTGCCTCTATATGCATATATTTTTGTTAGTGTTTGTGTACATGACTATATATAGATGTAGCCGGACCTCTTGCACGTGTACGGATTTTCACGCCCCGAGAAAGTTACTGATCTGACATGAGTTCATACTTCATTACGCTTATGCAAATAGCGCGCTTGAGTTTTTTCTCTTATGTCGGTGAAACTTCCAAAATTAAAAAAGAATTGTAGCTTTCACAAATTTTACTCATCCTCGCAGTTTTCATTTAAAATCAAATTTTGTTTGCACATACAATCATAACTTACACAAATTGTGCATAAAGTCGCGATATAAATTGCATCTTTATTCGAAACGGATGTTGCATCAAAAGTTTAATTTATATGAATATTAATTACATATCAGGGAAAAGTAAAAGCGCGGTATATTGATCCATTGCAGGTTTTAATTGTCAGATTCGTTCACCGATCAGTCGTTATATCTACCTGTTCCTTAATTGATTTTATATTTATGGCTGGTTTCGATTCTTCATTAAAAAAACGGGTTCGCTTTTGAGGTTTGATAAATTTGAAAGTTTTTATGATAATTAGTAATTATATTACATTATTGGCGTAATTTAACCGACATCAAATTATTGTTAATTGTGCGATATATTTCGGCGTGTTTCTTACGGAGTTTATTGCTCTCCGGTTTCACAATACTTTCCTCATTCTAATCATGGAGATATTACAAACTCATTACAACTCTTAATCAAGAATCGACAATGGTTTCCGGTAAATCGATTTAAAACGCTATATATTTGACTTTCATAAGACTCTGCAGACAATCTACTATTATACTTGCTCACAGTGCAAACGCGGAAAGAATTCGAAGTTTGCTTTGAAACAATAAAATTTAGAAGGTCGAGTTCTGTATAATATTTCACAACAGTCTTTCCATATATAATTCACGGGAGAGAGATTCACTGGAAAAAATTCTGATGAGCATTGTTAATAAACAGTTTTTCGAGTTTTTGGAAGTTTTAACAAAAATATGTTACAAGCATACGTCAAAATTAAGTCCTAAAATATTTCAAATAATCGCGCGTTTACTATGTTTATTTTATCTGAATGCAAATCTGCAATTTTCTACAAAAGTACATTAAGTATGACAAAACGATGAGTAAAGAAACAATCTACAAAGCAGCAAGAGAGCGCTTTGTCGTACGCAAGAAAAGTAAGGCCCTTTGTGTCATGTAATCCGCGACCTCGACATGAAAATAAGTGTATTGCGTGAAACTTGCGCCTTGAGCAAAACTGCAGTTGCACACGTGTGCGTGATGAACGTCTGAATCTGAATATACCATGTGGTTGTTGTTGTTTTATGCAGCCACGCTTTGACACTGTGCATGAAAATCATGTAAATCATATTATAAAGCGCGTATTACTCCTACCGTGACATAATTACACATAACCTGGCGCCTGCAGGAGAAATGTGAAAGTTTCTAAAAAAAGCATATGCGGTATTTATATTTCAAAATGGACTGCAAATTGTGTCAGTTGCAAATAGTTTTTAGATTTTCAGCAATCGTTTTAAGAACACTTACTTAGAATTTCTCTCTACGTATCTATTATACATGTTATTAGATTATTCTCACAATAGAGCAATTGAATTTGCCCTAAGCATGTTTGTCTCGCCTACTCATGCCTTTTTCTGACCTCTTATATTTTATTGAGGAAGTAATACTTAAATTTCCGTATATTTTTTAATCTTCTTTAACTAATGCTGACCTTTACTTTATTTTTATATCCCAAGCATTCAGTGTTCTTTGCAATTAAGATTCCTTTCTATGAATTTATATCTGCATTTTTTAATTTTAATAATTCATAAAATGTTAAAGTACTTTTTTTTTTTACAGAAAAGAGTAATGCTTTTATGAAAATGAAGATTAAACTGCATTTTCTAGTCCATTAAGCATCTAACTTCTTAAGAATGCGTATGGTGTTCTTAAAGAAACAATTATTTTCCTCATATACTCCAACTCTTTCGTAAAATGTGTTGGCCGTAAATTTTAAACATGTTGGTGCATTCATGGCTTGTTTTCCTTTATATCCTATAATGGCTGGTCGTTGCCAAAGCACGTGAGTCTTTTTTATTCCAAATATCCGTGCCGTGCGAGAGCAAACCAGCATATTTCACTTTACACTATTTACGTAACACATCAAAAGGTAAAGAATCCCATACGTTATCCTCTCGATGAGTAACTCGAAACGGAAACAGCTTTTTTCCATAAACAAAAGTCTTATGTGCAAATTCCGAGAATCGGAAGTATCACAGCAGACATTTAGCATTTATAATCACTTCCTTCGCTTCTGGTCGTTTCTGAAACGCCGATTCTTTTAAGAACTTCCGTTCCTCAGCCGTGTTTAATTTTCTTCGCAATTTCGGAGGGAAAGGTTTCATTTGTATATTTTTGCGAAGAGCGAAATAGATGATTTTTAAATGTCAGAATTATTAAATCGGTTCTGGAAATTCTAGTTGCTGATTTTACTATTCTTGAGAATTTTATTTATTTTTTATTATTTTGTCGAATTCTTTTGAACTCTTTAGAATCTATTAAATTTACTTGAATTCTTTTTAATTCTTTAAAATTCTTTTGGATTCTTTCGAATTCTATTGAGATCTTCCGAATTTGATTGAATTCACTAGAAGCAATTAAAAATAATTCTAGAAAAAAATATTAGACCATAAAATCGGTCGATTCGAGTTCTAATTGATGATTATAGCAGCCCACGACAAAATAATCGCGGAATTATCTCACCTCTCGTGGCAATAGGTCAACAGGTAGACATCTCACATAAAGTCAACTCCACACTAAAATCGCATTTCTCCAAAGTTCTCCAGGACCGAAAAAGGTGAAAAAGAATGTGGTCTCGACAGTGACAAAGAGGGTGCAGACGGTATTTTATCTGGCGGGCCGAAAAAAGCAATTTCTCCTCGACTTACGAGAGGATGAGGACAAATTAATCGCGAATTCTTTGCGGCTTCCGTTCGGTGTGAACAAAGCCTTAGTTGAAACCAAGGTGGGGAGTCAATCATCGCAATGAATTACAACGAGGCAGTCACTCCTAGTGACTCACTGCGGCTACACGTCACGATAAAGGTTTCTTGTGCCTCTGCTGGCTCTCTGAAAATGCTAACTTCAATCGTATGTATAAGTATATGCCTTCCAGAATCGAGTCTATCACACGGAAGATGAATGCTTTTCTAGTTCTGGCCTTCGCATATCAGTTGAATTTCAATGTGGAATAGTAATCTTACTAGGAGTCCTATACAAATATGTATTTAATTTAATTCGTTTTAGAATATGATCAGATGATAGCCATTTTCCGTGCATT
Organism: Synergus magnus; assembly: GCA_032275165.1. Classification (NCBI taxonomy): domain Eukaryota; kingdom Metazoa; phylum Arthropoda; class Insecta; order Hymenoptera; family Cynipidae; genus Synergus; species Synergus magnus. The sequence goes on along the minus strand of JAUESH010000020.1, from coordinate 14,323,840 downwards.
TTTCGCAACATTCCGTTCTTGGAATTATCTTTTATATTGACGTAGGATCTTTAAGTGACGTTAAAGAAAAATTGTTGTTAGTCTCAAAGCCTAGTTTATGAGGATCGAGAATTATTGTGAATCTAGAAAACGTGGATATATTTATGATCGTTTGATGGTATTGATGGTAAAACAATAAGAATATTCTTTTGTTATTTGTATTGTATTTTATGAGACTATTTGTGAATTTTCTTCGGATTTTTTTATCGTTGGAAAGGCGATTTTATCGATGTTTATAACTGTATAATTTATAATAATTGCGATTTTTATAATGTTTTAATCGATTGACATTTTTAGGTGTTTCACTTACAAAAATGATTAATTTCTTGAATGAACCAAAGGAGCGGTGAAAAATTGTTCTGTAGACTTCTATTTGTAAAAGTACTGAAAATTGAAATTTATACCTTCGCTTGGCCATAAAAAAACGACTTTCCCTAATGACAGATATTGCAACCGGAAATTACAACTAGTTGTAAACTCTTCGCATAAAATTTACAAGGAGCAAACTTGTTAGGTTTAGTGCATCTAACTAAGGTTTAAATCAACTTGAAATAGATCATGGTAAAATAGATAAAACAAGCAGTTAATAGACTGAGAATAGATTTTTAGTGTTTTCACTTACATCATAATGAGGCCTAACAGGAAGTTGTATTTAGGAAGTAAGAGTTTGGAATTTAGACTTCTCTGAATATTCAATTCAAATTTTTCAATACAAAAAACCTATAAGTCATCGAAAAGTCAAAGAATTTTTTACGTCAGGGAAACTGTAAGATGAAAAATTCAAGTTTTTTTAAAAATACACATACTGTAAAAAATTGAATTAGTGTGCGCTGATTTCAAGGGCAAGGACGCCAACCCCCGGGGGGGCAGGTTGGGCAACCGCCCAACTTTTTTTGAGAGGAGAGTGGGAGTCCAGAATATGTATTATGTATAAAAAGTAATAAAAGTAGAAATCACTAAAAAAAATCCCTTGAATTCACTTGAAATTGCTTAAAATCTATGTGCCAGAAGTTTTGAACGTTCAAATGAACGAAATATTTTAAAACTGTTTCTAGTTTAAAATACAACTGTCTCTTTACATTGTTTATAATATATTGCAATCCTTTAAAATCACTTGAAACTACTTAAAATCCTTTAAAATCATTTGAAATAGCTTAAAGACACTTCAAACTACTAAAAATCTTTTGAAATCCCTAGAAATCGTATAGAATCTTTTAAAATTCTATGAAATATTTTTAAATCCTGGAAACAACTTAAAATGACTTCCTCGTTTAAATTACAATAATTTGAGCTAGAATATAATAATAGGAATGTAAATTCCAGAACAGCAACATCTCTTTCACTGATAACGGTGATATCTGCTGCAGTTTCCGGCAGCTTTGTGTGAAGTCTACTTTAACATAGTCAGCATACTCCTCCACATTCAAGAATCAAGATTCATCCGAGTAGCACAGTCACTCTGTTCCATTCTCGCTGTCCCGCTACAGTATCTACCTGTTGCTCGACGGTGAAGGCTGCGTTCCGATACCTGCTTGAAAATCTCACGATACTTTTTCCTTTTCTCTTGCATTCACAAAAAAAAAGTTACGTGCCGATCATCAGTGCCGAAATATTAGCTCACAAAGCAAAAATCCTATCTCGTGCCTTGAATTTCAATCCCATATTCTTCAATCAAACCATAAACTCAATCTTTTCCGACTCAACTTTATAACTTCTCGAATAACTATTTATGCAACATATATATATAGTTACTGCCTGAATAGTTTCCACGTGACTCGTACTCAATCCGATCTCAGTGTGTATTAGTGCCAATATGTGACTCCAATGTGTAAATCTTGCCGATCGATTAATAAACGTGGGTCGATTTGCTTCGAAGCTGGATAAATGAGTGAACTGATTGCTTTATTATTGGGTGTTAGCTAAATGTTAATTAAAGTGGATTATGTCATTTCCAAGTGCCATGTAGCGAACTTTCAGTGCCGATTTTAAAAGTTGTTTGGATGCAAATTCAGGTGAGATTTTTCAGCTGATAATTCCGTATACTACAAAAAATATGCCGAGTATCCGATCTACAAGATTCAATTAATTTAAATGAGAAAACCTCTTTGGTTGTAAAAATCCAATTGTTTGCTCCCCACCCCGATTTATGTATTTATATCCGTGATAGGTGTGTTTATTTGCTTTATTACGCAGGTAATAAATTGCTTTAATCGTATTTTATCAGTGACTCCGATACGCCTCGATTACGAAGGGAATCGATACCAGTAATTTTACGATCGCGAGTCACGACCTCTCTATAAGTTCTTTGAACACTTCGCACTTTTTACAAAGAGATAAGAAATTATGATTTATGCTTACGCGAGAAAAGATTATGAAATTTCCGAAATGATCGAAATACTCGGCTAAGAAAAGAGCTGATAAGGTTGAAGACCCCAATTCATTTTTTATTTCGCCCCTCGTAAGCATTATCTAATGTCCGATGATAGCACTTGACTTCCTGTGAAGATACACATTGGAGAAAGCGTAAACAGTTTTAATGAGTGCAAAATTTTATAAGGTTTAATGGGAGTTAATATTAAATCATTTTTGTGTCAGTTCAAATCCTATTCATAGACATTCCCCTTTTTTCTATTTTTTTTTTAAGAATTCTATTTTATCCTGTTTTCAAAAAAAGTCCCATCTTTCTCATTTTTTTGGTTGAAAATTAATTTTCTTCTTATAAAATTGAACTATTTTGTTGAAAATCCATCTTTTTAGCTGAAAAGTCAACTATTCCGTTGAAACTTTACTTTTTTCGTTTGAAAAATCAACTATTTTTGATTGAAATTAATTTTCTTTGCTGAAAATTGAACTATTTTGATTTTTTGTTGAAAGCATATTCTTTTCCCCTATTTTCTTAAAAAATTGGCTCTATTTCCCCTAATTTGGGAGCATATTGTACTGTAAATCCTGAATCCAGCTTGTTTCCAATTTGTAGTCAAGTTTTGAGACAAAGAGAAAAGCCAATCAACTCCAACTCGGGTTTTCTCTGTAAGTTGTTTGATTTTCCAGAAATCTTTGGTGGTCAGTTGACTGGTGGTCCGTGGTCGTAAATTCCAGGCATTTCTGAGGTCTGAGTATCTGTCGATGTGAAGTAAAATGCCCGAGTCGCTTTCCGTGTCATCGGCTCGACAAGGACGGCCACATTGTGGAGAAGAAAAAAGACAAAGTGATCGTTAACGCAGACCGGATGCGATGATTTCCTCGTGATTGCATAAGGATGAGTGAATCAAGCTCGATTTCTGCTGAATTTCCGAGACACAATTTTCAATCTGCGATATTGGGGGCGAAGTCATTCATGAAAATTGAAGTCAATCGATTCTAATACAGAGATCAAGCATCAAAGAGGCTCAAACGACTTCCGCAAAAGTTAACAAGAAATATTTCACGAAAATGACTTCCAAATTCGAATTCTTCAATTCCTTTGATACTCTGAAAAACTTCAAGTGTAGGTAGAATTCGAAGCCTTATAGAAATATCTGAAAGGCAGTCAATTTCCGGGGCTCAAACACTTTAAAATTCAAATGAATTCAAATTAGAAAACGGCGCTTTATATATATATTATAACATGAGTGCATTGACAGTGAAAAAAGATCTAATTGATAAAGTGCCTTCTTGATAATGATATCCATTGGAAATTTCGAAAGCAATAAAGCATTTTTGTCCAATAAATTGCAAAAAGGGAAACGTGTCGATGGTAATTGCTTGTAATACTCATAAGCCGTCAGTTTTATGAGTTGCGAACCTAATTTTTCTTTTTCCCGACAAATCGAGGCCAGAGACCTCTTGAGGTTGACGGCCCCCTGCAATGCTAGGCTCACGGATGTTTCCCTCGAGCTGTACGTCACTGTGGCCACCCATCTCTTTCCAGAGAAGACTTACAGAATACAGGGGCGAACTAGCTCAACTCAAAGTGCTCGCCGAATGCACTTAAAGCCGGTTTGATCCACCGTTTAGTCAATTTGTCGGACAGGTAATTCCCCTAGAGTGAAAGGGACTGTTCCAAGACTCTGGAAACAAGAATAATCTCTCAGTCGTACCACAATTTCTGTTTTTTTTTTTATTGTCGTTCGTTTTCTTTCTTTCTTTTTTTGTATGTTCCTCATTAAAAATAGTACTTGGATAAATTAGTCAATTATTGTGATACATTGAAATGTGTGGAAATACCCTTAATTAATATCTTTGGAAGTCTTCTGAAATCTCTAGAAATCTCTGTCAACCACTTAAAATATTTGAAATCCCTTGAAATCGCTGGAGATATTTTAAGATCACTGTAATAATCTCTTGAAACCGCTTAAAATCCTTTGAAATCGCGTAAAATCTCTTGTAATCGCTTTAAGGACAAATGGTAAACTATGACGTCACTATTTACCGACCGTACCATATATATTTTTTCCGGCTTCTTATTTTTAAATTAAAGAAGATATCTCGCTGAATTTTTTGGAAATGACAGAAAATATATCAGTACACGGAGGTCTTCTCATTAAAGTTTGTATTTTCTTTAAACACTGCAATTTTAATTAGTTTTTAACTTTTTAATGTAAGTGGAAACAGAGCTTTATAAAAATTTCAGCAAGATATATTCTTTAGTTTAAAAATAAGAAGCCGAAGAAAATATATATGGTACGGTCGGTAAATAGTGACGTCACCGTTTATAATTTGCCCTTAAATCTCTTGAATTATTTTTGAATGTTTTGACATTTCTTGAAATCGCGAGAAATCTCTTGAAATACTTTGAAATGTTTGGAAATCCCTTAAATATCTCTAGTATTCCTTTGAAATCCCTTAAAATCTCCTTAAATCGCCTGAAGTCTCTCTGAATTTCTTTAAATCTTTAAAAAAATATTTGAATGCTTTTAAAATCGTTTGAAATCTCTTGAAATTTCCAAGACTCACATATTTAAATGTCTCTTACATTTCAATATTAATTTACAATATAAATGACGTAATATAAATTTTCAACAAAGATTCTACAATTTTAACATGTTTTGGATTCAAATTTGAAGAATCAGGATTCGAGTCTGATTTGAGGGACGCAAGTCGTTGACGGGGCGTGATTCACAGAGATGTTTTCTGATGTGCATGGGCGCCAATGCCACTTCAAACTTCCCATTGCTTTTCGTCAATGAACGGCTCCCCTCTTTTTTACGGTCATTTATACTACCATCTCGATCGTAAATCCCCGTATCTCGAAGCTGCGGCGCCAATCGCCAATACTGAAAGACCTACATGACTAATTATTTTTTTACGAGGCCCACTCGTTACTCCCTCACCATGCATCAAAAACTCTCAACGCGAATTCAGTGCACGTGACCTTCTGACATCTGATCTCGGAACACGTTCGTAAAACCAAACTGCTTTATGTTCCGTGAAGTGATGTATTTCTTATTAAAGAGGGTCATATTTCACGTTTGAAATGCCTACTACATTTTTATTTATTTGGGAATCTGGATAAAATTTTTATTTACCAATTTTTTGTCGTGAAAATTATGCAAAGTGTGATCTCATTCATTTTCAAATGGCTCGGAGATACTATTGACCCAGACCTCGGTAATTTGTAAGTTTCATATAATCGCTTTCTAATCTCATAGATACAAAGTTCAGTAGCCCATTGCAAAAAGAGATAAAAAGGACATTCAAATGAATAAGATAACTATATTTATAGATATCTTGCAGAAATTTACCCGGCTTTGTCCGGAATTTAAAAAAATTTCAAGTGACTGATGAGTTTCAAGGAATTTTGAGAGATTTCATTTTATTTTATGGAATTTCATAGAATTTGAAGAGATCTCATTTTTATGTGATTTTAAAGAATTCAAAGGGATTTCAATATATTTGAGATGATTTCAAGAGATTTTAAATGATTGTAAGGGATTACTAGAGATCCTAGGGTATTTTAAAGTTTTTTTTTGTGGTACATATACAAAAATTAGGTTAAACAAAAATATAATAAAAAGGGGAAAAAATTAGAGAAGTTCGCAAGCACTTAAAAAATATCTTTAAAAATCCGCGGGACTTTATGAAACCCTGCAAAACACACAGAAATTCAGTTTTATATATTTAGTTATTCCCTTATATGTATGAGAGACCAAAGTTTTCCGCAAGATAGTAAAGACATAACACATAAATGTATCAAACTAATACTTTTGATAGAAATTTTATACCATGGCGAGATTGAAGATTACTTATTTGTACTTTGATCTTATTGTTAATGTAATTAGTGAAGATATTTGATATCAGCGTCAGATCACAAAGATCAAATTGATTAGGCATATATTTTTACATATATAACGCACCTGATGCTATATTCGCTTATATTTTAATGATTAATTTACCATGTGGTGCCCGTGACTCGATTAATCGACCATGTACGAAATAAGCACGAGTATGGCTTTATATGTACATAAGGGCCTATTCAGCTTCTTCTCAGTTATTATATTACAGTGGCGCTAAATGAAAATGAATCGCTTGTAAGCTCGCAACACAGTAACAGATGTGTAAACATAATTGAACCTCATTCTAAAGCTGAATTAAGTTGAGACCTCCATAAATTCTTTCTCAAACAAATTTCAACTCTTCATTTTCTTTTTATTAATATACTCATTTCTTCATCACAAAGATGGTTCAGAAACATTTACCAACATTGTATCACACGGTTTATAAGATCTTATAATCATAATTTCACCATAATAGTCCATTTTTAATGTTCTTATTACTTTATCCTTAAATTGTTGATTTATTTCGACCTCTTTTTCTTTGAAGCTCTATCTTGATTTCATTTTAATCTATAATCTAATCTTGGATTATAAGATTACAAAATTATGTGATTAACGCGAATAATGAAAATGATTTTATTCTTTATCTCCCATTCTCATAATGATATATTTGAAAATAAGAATTGGTAAGTTATAATATCACATATATAATCTATGTATATGTAACTGAATTATACATATGTGTGTGTTCCGAATATGGGAAACAAATATGCAGGGCCCCATAAATTTTTCCTGCGGATTTATTATACTTTTATATACTTTTGAAATCCGTAAAAAAAAAAAACATTAAAATTCCTTTAAGATGTCTTGAAATCTACATAAATCTCTGGAAAATCAATTTGATAAGTTTTTTGAACTCTTTTAAAAGTTCCTTGAAACCCCTAAAATCAAATCAAATCTCTTAGCATCCCTTAACATTTTTTAAAATCCTTTAGTCTTTTTATCCCTTGAAATTCTTAAAAATAACTGTAAATCTGTTGAAATCATTTAATAATTCTTGAAATTTTGTGAAGTCCCTTGATATTCTTTCAAATTAAATTAAATCCCTTAAAATATCTTGAAATATAAATTTCTGTTAGCATTTGTATATAATATGTACGTATAATATTAACTGCTATTGTTCATTGTCTCACGGTTAGTTTGTCTTTCATTGAGACATATGGAGCAACTTTTGTATGAAGTTGATTTTGACAGAACATGTTAGTATACTTGAGTCTTTCATGCAGATACTGTAAATTTCATGTGGTTCGTGCATAAAGGAGAATTTAGGTAGCCAGTTCGTCTCGTCGTTGTAGCTTGTATGGGTTATAAAAAGTATAAATATCGACGGAGCTGTTCCTTCTAGAGAGTTCAATGCACCTACGTGCAGTATGCATATAGGTGCACAAGTTCAGCGTACTTAGAATGAAATCTCCGCCAACATGAATGAAATATTTCTAAATGCTTGTGGAAACCACGTGGGCACGATTGGGGTCTTTTTTTCTCGTAAATTCGCACCTGCATGTACTAACATCCGCAGAACCGTTCAATAGGCAGATTTCAGTTTCGTGCTCAAGCAGTAAATAGAAAATTATATTTAATAATGGATTTTAATAATGGAATTCGTAGTTTGATAAAAATGTCAATTTTCAAATAACACTTTGTTTTAATGGGTATGTAGTTTAAATTATGAAGAAACGTTTCTGAGGAGAGTTTATAGTTATAAAGTTCAGGGGAGCATTTGACCCTGCAATTGAGTATCCAGTCATGATATTAAATATAAAACTTTGAGATTGCATGTATTTCATAGTAGCGACACTGACCGCACTTCAAAGAACCAATGAATGAATTATTCCTATATAAAACGATCACTGATCAATGAACAGATGCACCGGAATCTCGGATGCGTCCGGTCTCAATTACTATAAGTAGAACATTGTACAATTAAGTCCACTTAAACTTGGAATATATAAGAACCTTCAATTTAATCTCACCCAAGTACTGTTTTTCAGTGAATGAAGATACATATTTTAGTCGAAATATGAAATTCACACAGTGAAAAAGAAACCTTAAAATTATTACATCATAAAAGAGATGAA
>JAUESH010000020.1:14289836-14315189 GCA_032275165.1 Synergus magnus | reverse complement strand
TTTTTTATTCATTGCATTTTAAACTAGAAAGTTTTAAAATATTGATTCATTTACATTGAAAATAATTCTGTATGCAACAAACTTGCAATGCATTTTTTTATTATTAGTTGGAAAAATATTTCTGGATAAAATAGATTTGGGAAAAAGTATTTCGTTCATTTGAACGTTCAAAAATTCTGGCATATTAAAATTCCATGATTCTCACAAAATCTCATAACATCTCTCGAAATTGCTAAAAATCTCCTGGAATTCCCAGGAATTCAACCTATATAAACGATTGAAAATTCAAAGATATCTCTGGACACTTTTAAAATCTCGATGACTCGCATGAAAGCAAAAAATCTATGGAAATCTCTCAAATCTTACATCTCTCTCAAAATTTACATCCCTTTAAAATTTTTAAAAAATTCATAAAATCTCTAGAAATCTTTTTAAATCCCTTGAAATCCCTTACAATCCCTTACAAGTACGTTTAAATCTTTCCTATTTTTTAAAATCCCATGAATGCAATAATTTGATTGAGATAATCTTTTGAAACCCTTTAAAATTTAATAATATACATTGAAATTTTTTTAATTTACATAAAATACCATAATAATTCCACGAAATCTATTAAAATCCCTCAAATTTCCATGAATTCACTTCAAATCTTTTGAAACTCCATGAAATTCCACGATTCCCACAAAATCTCATGACATCTCTTGAAATTACTAGAAAATCTTTTGGAATTCCCAAGAATTCAACCTATATAAACGATTGAAAATTCGAAGATATCTCTGGACATCTTTTTAAATCCCCATGACTCTCATGAAAGAAAAAAATCCATAGAAATCTCTCAAATCTTTAATCTCTCTCAAAATGTACATCCCTTTAAAATTCTTTAAAAATTCATAAAATCTCTAGAAATCTTTTTAAATCCCTTGAAATCCTTTACAATCCCTTACAAGTCCGTTTAAATCTTTCCTATTTTTTAAAATCCCACGAATGCAATAATTTCATCGAGATAAATCTTGTCCCCATTGATACCAAAAGTAGCTATTTGAAAATGTTGAAATTTTCTAATTATACCGCATATTGAGAAAATTATCTTGACGAGAACAAGCTTTTTGCAACAGAGGCGATATTCTCCTGAGATATGTAATTCGCCGGGTGTGCGCTTGTACACTTGGGAAAGTGTACGTGGCAATCAGAAGTGTAATGGTAGGTCGGTCGGTGGGTCGATTAAGAAAAGTAAAAAGAAAAAAAAAGCAAGTATTAGCAAAAGGATAGTTTCCAATTTCCTTGGCGGCAGACGGGAAATCGACATCTATAGCCAGCCACTGGTCCGGACTAGGCTACTATATACAGTCTAAGATAGAGTATAATATGAGTTTGTGAGTATGGAATGGACGTGTGGCATTCTTTACTTGCTATCTCTAGCTTAGCACATCTCTCATTCTCTCCCTTTTACTATAATAATATCATCTCGGTTGTAACAGCAAGAATAGCTGTCTTCGCCCGCACTTGCCTGCCACTTCTCTAATAATAGGCTTTCCTCTGGAGCTAGTGCTTTGCTCTTAATTTTCTCCAACCTACCTACATTCATCGCAACTCAAAAATCGTTTAACACCTCATCAGAATCAAAACAGGAAACACTTAAAGAAAATGTCAAATAACCTGCTATTTCCCTAGGGCCCTACAATTCTTTTCTTTTTCAGAAACTTTTTAAGAGAGTCTTGAATCTTTAAACTGGAACAGAAGTAAATCTATGATTTCAAAAGATTCAAAAGATTGTACAAGATTTCAAGAAATTTCAATGGATTTCGCAGCATTTTAAAGAATTTAAAATTTTTAAGAAAACTCAAAAGGTTTAAAAAGATTTGATGATTTTTTAGGGAATTTTAAGTGATTTTTTTTAATTTTCAGGAATATTTCCTAGAAATCGGTAGAAATCTGATATAAATCTTTTGCAATATTTTTAAATGACTTCAAGTCTATAGAACTCTTTTGAGATATTGAGAAATCTTGACATCATCTCTGGAGAAGATTCCAAGTCAGAAACATTTCAAGGAAAAGAATCTCGGACCTTGTAAGATCGATATTTACCAGAGCTAAAAAGTGATGTAATCCATCCTCTAAAAACTTTGATCTCTCGTATCTTTTAAGGCATTGTATTTTCCCTTGGTCCCAAGAAACATCCAAATAAAGCAGCATCTCTTTTTGTTTCAGGTACCACGACGGACTTAGTGCCTCAGTTGCTTGGGATGTTTGACGAGCTTGCAAGAAGAGGGAATGGCTACTCAAATCATGTAGTCTTACCGTCATCCTGCAACATACCAGCAGCCCTGCAAAAACGTCTGAGCCTCGTCTCACAATCCCATCGAGAATCCATATTGGGCCCTTTGTGTCCTTCCGAATCCACAATCAACAAGACAAATTGGGAACAAACGCCCAGCGAAATGGAATCTAATAAAACCTTCGAAGACTCTGATAAAATGACCATTTGTAATGATTCCAAGGTCATCAAGGAGGATGATACCGTTTCCTCGAGCACTCTCAAGGAAAGAAGTGCTTCCGAGGATAAATCGCTTTATCGTCGAGAAAATGAACTGACACCGCTCAGGTACAGCAGACATCGAAGAACAGGAAGCAGACCTTTGTCCGGAAGTTCCATCGCTTCTAGCACTTCGTCCAGTGGCTGCAGTAATCAGGGAAACACGTGTCCCGCTAATCCCTGTCTGACCTCAGTGGAATCACTGGCTGATACTTGTGCCAGTTCTCAAGGTAACGAGAGAAGTTGAAAATCAAGGAATGTCGATAATCCTGTTTGATTAGTTTCAAAATTATAGTTAATAATTAATACTTAGGAAATTGTGGATTTAGAGAAAAATTGATGAAAATGATGGGGTTCCCTAATTAATATCGAAGCTCTATAATTTTTTAGATTTTTCTTTCTGTATACTTCATTAGAAAGTTGAGCATAGCAGCAGAAGTACAGATTATAAAGATTAATCATAGTATTTAGAAGAAGTAATTTTTTACCCTCGCTGTGTTTGTAATGAAAAGTCAGAAGGTTTTGGAAAAAACTCATGAACAAGTTCACCTCAAATCAAATAATTTTTTGTTTTCAAAGTAACAATTAGAAACCACGAAATGTTTAAAATTTTAGTTGCCTGTTCCAATTTCATATTTAAAAGAAGACAAACCTGTTCATGTCTTTGATCTCGAATGATAAAAATACGAGAAACGTACTTTATGAAGAATAAAAAAATAACTCCCAATTAACTCGTGGTGAAATTTCAATTAATTAAGGCAAATTACTTTCTTCATTAATTTTAAACACATTTTTTTATATATGACGCAGGCTCCGGAGATAGCGGCGTTGTTGTAACTGTGTCAGAAGCTAGTTGTCGAATTGAAGGTGGAAATAGCATAGATATCAATTCTTTAGTCAATCACAGGCCCAGATATTGTGATCCTCACAGAAATCCTGTTGAAAGGGTCCTTCTCGAAATTGTAGACACTGAAGCTATTTATGTTGAACACCTTCGGCAAGTCATTCAGGTAAGTTTCCAACTATAGAATTATTAAATTAAAACTGTTTTAAGAGTTTAATTTGTTTAAATGGTTTTAAGAGTTTATGTTCTTTTTTTTATTTCGGTGAAATAATTGTGGACCATGTTCTGAATTTACAAACTAAAGTTAATTTAACTTAACAAGGTGGCCGTAAAACTTCATTTTTTAATTCTTAACTTTTCTATGAGTTTTCCGCGACAGTTTTTAATTTTCCCTGACTATTAATATTTAATCGATCAAAAGATTTCACTAGATTTTATAGATTTTATTTCATGAGATTTATATAAATCCAATGAAACTTAAGGAGATGTAGGAATTACCATAAAAGCAAATATAGTTGGTGAAACTAAATTGCTCTTATGGTAAAATATCACATGCCCTTAAAAATCGATGAAAAATCTTGAAATCTCGTGAAATCCCTTCAATTCCTGATAGTTCAAAGAAATACTCTCTGAACCTTTAATCGTCTTAATTGGCATATAATAATAATTCTCAGTAACAGCAACGATTACTTCCCATGAAATCATCAGTTAATTACATTGTCCCCAAAAGAAATTCTGCATATGTATAGCCTGAATAAAGAGAGCAATGAAGTAAGAAAAAATTCCTGAACCTTTAATTATGACAAGAATAATTTACATCCTCCTTTACGTTTAATTGAAATGACCTAGTTATTATTGATATTTTAAATCAAATGACTAAACCGGTTTGTAAATAAAGAAAGATAATTTCGGTATAATAATGTAAAAAATGCATGTTAATTTTCAGGGATATCTTATATTTTGGCGAAACGATCCAGCCTCTCTAGTACACCATCTACAACTAAGTGATTTATTTAGTAACATTGAAGATATATTTGAATTTAATAGGTAAGTTTATTAATATCATTCTAGCATTTTTTATACTCAAATCGCTATCAAATATTTCTAAAAAATTAACATTTCTATATGCGAAATTATTTTTATTTACAGGAAGTTTCTTACCGAAATAGAAAATTGTTGTTTGGATCCAATTTGCGTCGCAAACACCTTCATTAAGCACAATTCAGGATTTAAAGTCTATACAGAATATTGCACAAATTACCCCAGGTGAGACTTAAATTTACAAAAAGAAACTGTTCTTTAACATCCTGTTTTAACTTAAAAGTTATTTAATATCCACGTATTTTAAATTCCAGGACGGTTTCTGTTTTAACGAAATTGATGGGTCAAGAGGAATTAGCCAGTGCTTTCAAAGAAAGACAAGCAGCTTTGCATCACGCTTTACCTCTCGGAGCTTTCTTATTAAAACCTGTTCAAAGAATTTTAAAATACCACTTACTTTTGAAGGTTTGTCATTTTTAAAGTTCTTCTTTCTACAATTGAAAATTAAATTCTAAGTGGGAATAATTTGGGAGGAATAGTGTTTAATGAATATTTTCTTCTTGCTTTCAGAATTTAGCGAAAGAGTATGGTGCTGGTTACTACGACAAAGAGAATCAAGTCGAGGGGAGCAAAGCGATAGAAGGTGCTCTGGAAGCGATGAACGGTATCGCGGATCATATCAATGCAATGCAGAAGAAACACGAACACGCTGTGCGGGTTCAAGAAATACAGTCTCTATTGTATGGTTGGACTGGTCCCGATTTGACCACGAGTGGAGAACTGGTCGCGGAAGGAAGATTCCGTATGCGAGGTGCCAAAGCTCCGAGGCACGCCTTCCTCTTCGAAAAAATGCTTCTCCTCACCAAAAAGAAAGAAGATGGCCTACTCGTCTACAAAACTCACATTATGGTACATTGCTTCTCTTTTAAATTAAAAAATCCTTTTCTCTAGCTTCATTCTTATTATACTGATTCCTAACTATAATAATTATCATCTTCCAGTGTTCAAACCTAATGTTGATTGAAAGCATCCCTGGAGAACCTTTCAGCTTTCACGTTATTCCCTTCGACAATCCACGTTTACAGTATACTTTACAGGTACAAAATAATTTAAACAGATATCATTTTTAGGAGACTTTGAATATCTTTCGAAAGGTCTAAATTGAATTTTTAAACTCCAATTCTATTCTAGGCGCGAAATTTGGAACAAAAGAGGGAATGGACTCTCCAAATAAAGAGCGTGATTCTCGAGAACTACAACGCAGTGATACCATCGCATGCGCGACAGCTAGTTTTGCAAATCGGTCAGAGGCAATCGGAAGGTAATATCTCAAGAATTCGCCTTTTTAGTTTCCCTCTAAAGTCAGTGCAGGATCTGAAATTATTTTTCTTAATTGTAGAAGATTATAGCACAATAGACAAAGTTTTGGCAAAGAGGCAATATTCATCACCGCCGGAGTATTTAGAGAAAAGAAAACAAGACAGGGAGAGAAGAAGATCCGAGACTGGCAATCGACAAAAGTTGAAGAAAGGAAGAAAATCAGATACTGGAGTCGAAGTAAGTGAATCAACATTCAACAATTATTACACAAATAATTTCAAAAAATGTTCTTATTTTCTTATTTTTAACTTTCTGTTTTTTATTTATTTTAGTCTTCACATACGAATCAGTCAGAAGAATCTATCACAAACTGTGGATCCAGGGAACAAAGCTTGAACCGTTCCTGTGACACGCGTGCCTCGAAAGTTAAGGTAAGAATAGCTTATATCTAAAAATAACACATATTTAGCAGATTTCTTATAATTTTAAGAGATTTTAAAAGTTTGTGAAGGATTTCAAAAGATTTGATAGAATTAAACATATGTCAAAGGATATCAAAATTTTTTTAAATCACTTAATGTCCTTGAAAATTTTTCAAAAGCCAATGTAATATCTTGAAATTCTCAAAAATTCTATGAATTCTCGTGAAATTCCTTAAAATCCTATGAAATGTTAACCCACTAAAATCTATGAAAAGTCCAAAAATATTTAACAGATTTCTTATAATATATTGAATAAATCCTATTTTTCTTTTCAGGATCGCTTTACAAGCTGGAGAAGGAAGTCAGAGCCTGGATTCCAGTCCTACATAAGTCTGAACATGTCTGATGAAGAGCAGAAAGAAGAACCAGTAGATATTGAATTCGGAAATGCCGAAAGCGACTGCACAGCTCTAACGAACGAGGATGACACTTCCACTATTAATTCTGAAAATAATTTGTCAATCACCGAGACCAAAGACACCAATGAAGAACAACCTCAGCCTCAAACAGTCGAAGAAATAGTGGGTCACATCCTTATGCAAAACCAAGAATTCCAAAAGCTCCTCGAGAAACAGAGGTCCAACAGCATTTTAAACGTGAGACAACAACAGCGATTCAATAAATGCATTTCGGTTGATAGTTCCGACGAGAGTGATACTGAAAATACAAATTACACCCACGACTCTACAAATAATCGAAGCACCAGGTTGCGAAGTTCCTACACTCGACGCGAACAGAGATTCGTGAGGACAAACAACGCCTGGAATTCTCTCTCCTCAACACCACAACGTGATAACCAATCTGCTCTTAGATTACGATACGATAATCTTCGGCAGTCGGAAGAGAAGTTGCAAGATACTCAGAAGAAAACGAACCGTGTACATGAAAAAAGAGCAGTATTCGAAGCTTTTAAGAGGCAAAGTATCGTCACCGAGAGCAAGATTATCAAGACGGCGCTTCGAATAAGGGAAAATTCCACCTCGAGCAATGAAGAAGTCCAGACAGAGAAAGCAAGTGTGGCTAAGGAAACTGAACCCAACAATAGTTGTGAACGAGTTGATGTCGAGAGTGAAGACTCGAAAGGCTTTGGGAATTACGATAATTTGCAACACGTCTGGGAGACTTTAAAAGACGTGAAAGATCAAGAAGGAAATGACAGTCCAACGAGGCCAGCGGTGTGGTTAACGAAGCTGTGTGAAGGTTTGCCGATCTCCCCACAAAAAAGCGGATCGCTACCTCGTAGCTTCCAAATTAGTCCCACTTCTTGTCTTCATCCAACGAAGCCTAGATTTCTTCAAAGGGATGGCAAGCCGATGAGCGAACGGCCTTTTACAATAGCTTCGGATAAACCTGCTGAGATCAACTTGGAGGATATGGAAAGATATGCTTCTACTTGCCAAACCGGAGGGAGGATAGCCAAGTTCCCTACCTCTGCCTCAACATCTTCTTCGAACTTCTTCGGTTCCTTTAATGATGGGATGACGGACGCCTACTCGGATCTGCATATTGCTCCTACCATCACGAATGTTCATCCAGACCACAAAATTTATAGGTGAGGGGATTGAATATAATTTTTATATAATTAATCACATTTTGTTCCATTTTTATTAGAAACAAACTGATAAATTATCTCTTATGCTTCCAGGCCAAACGGAATTGGAAGCACGACTTTCAAGAACGTCCTCTCTAAGGCTGGAAGTCGACTTCAAGGCTTGAGATCCACTGCAAGCAGTGAAACTCTCGAGTACAGCGATGAACTTGAACGAACAAAGTTCTACCGATCCATCAGTGGAGGAAAGACAAAGAGGAAGCACAAATTCAAATCCTCCAGAGAGTCGTCATCAGATGTTGAGGAGATGGTTGGTAGCATCATCAATCGAACTCCCTTAGCTTACTACAAACAGGGAAGTTCGAGCTTAGGAGCTCGTATCGCTCAATCCGACTACGCTGATCCATCGACCCTCTTCTCCGAAAGCAAAAGAGCAGAACTCGCAGCCTCCAAGCAAAGTCTTTTAGAAAGTAAACAATCCGAAGATATAAAAGCGGAAGAAAACAAAATTGAGGAAGAAACCAAAAAATTAGAAGAAACTCGAAAAGCAAATGAAAAAAGAGAGGTAGAGCTAAAGAAAGAAAGGCAAGAGAGTGAAAATGATAGCTTCTACGAAAGATCCTTCGAAACTATAGAAAATTATATAGATGTCGATGTTGAAGATGCTTTTCGAGATAGTGCGATATTCAGCGATGGAGAAGATACTCTCACAATTCGATCTTCCCTCATCGAGTTTGAAGAAGCGATTAATCGAATGCCAACTAAAGCTAAAGTTGCTCCTCCCGTTCCAGCAAAAAGAAAATTGGATAGTAATTCCTCGAGACGTGGATGCGAAGTTAAACCTAAACCGGTAGTTATGCAAAAACCAGAACATTTGAAACTCAGAACAAAGGTTTTCAAAAACTCTGAATTAGAAAATGCTCTCAAGTCCTCGAATGAATCTGAGATCGAGAAGTCTTCGAGTGAAGATAAAATTGCTTCTGGAAATGAAGAGACCGATGATGTTTCCGCTGGACAGAGTCAAGCTGGTTGGGTACGAAAAATGGTAGGACAATTGCAAAGTCGGACTGAAACTTGATGCAGTGTTTATTAAAGTCCGATTTTTATTTAATACTTTTCAAAGTATATGTGATCATACACAAATTGCATAATCAAAATCCATTTGAAGGATGATTTTAAATAACGATTCCGAATAGAACAATTTCGAAGAGCTTTTAAAGATATATTGTATTGGTAAATGTATATTTTATCGATATAAATCTTGTGAAAACGTCAAATTTTAATTTTATCGTGTGTGTTTTTATGTTATTTTAGACTTGACTTTGTCGGAAAAGAAATTTCGTGTGCAATATAAAAATTATTTATTAGCTGTTTGTTGACTTTTGGAAACTAATATATATTAAATTATTTTAAATACTTCGCAAGATTAATACGATATATTCTTGATAATGTTATAGTCAGTCTTAAATTCGAAGCAGAAGAAAATATTCTCCGAGGATTGATCTGAGAATATTTTCTCTTTGTATCTCGAGCTGTTTTATAAATACTTCTACGACTCTTAGAGCTTCTCAAGTGCCTAATAAAATATTGTGCGATACGATTTTGAATATATTTTCGCTTCGACATTGTAATCGTATGATCTGGTAGTGAAAAGTAAAAACTATTAAGGGTTTTGCGAGTATCAATAGAGGCAATCTGTATATAGGAGACAATGTACTAGAAACTAAGTCTTCCACTCCAAAAAGAAAAAAAGTACTGATAAATTAAGATAGAAGTTTGACTGAAGATCGATGTTTCGACCTCGATTATCACTGCAATAACTCTTTTCATCTAAATGATAACACTGATGCGACTAACAATCGAATGTTTTTATTCTTCCCTCTAGCATTGCATTAAACTTCTGTAGATTCAACTCGCAAAGAGTAAAATAGTCTAGTTCATGGAAAATAATGTACGTACTTAAATTTTACAAAAGAGAAAGAACGCCGAAGTACACTTTTTAACATTTTTATGACAATAAACGAAATACGAAAATACGTTGGTTGAAGTTTTATTTTAAAAATAAAATTTATGGTATCCATGATTTAAGGGTGTTAAACACTGATAGCTTCTAAATTCTAGAAAACATAGAAAACTGTTTAGTCACCCAACCAACGCCCTTCATTTCATATCATTTTAAATAAAAAGGGAAAGGGAGTTTCTTTTCCGAAGGACATTATCATACAATTTTTATTACGAGAACGTCTATTTACACAAACTTTGGCTAGTCGTGTGTTACACATGTAAATAAATATCGCGTTAAATTATTTTTCACAACATTGTATTTATAAAAAATTCGCTACAACGAAAGTCTTACGAACCAAAAACGATACACGTTATACACATTATGTACAACTGTAGTAATTGTAATCGTTACTTACACTAAGCGACTGTATCTAATTTACTATCATATCTCGTGATTTAAATACGAAGAATACTTCTTTTTCTCTCGTGAGGAGTTTCCGCGATTGGTGTTTTTACTTTTCCGCAACTTTCATATACAAAATATTCTTTCGACATTGTTGGCCAAATTCAGAGACACCAGAACGCTTGAGAAACTCCTTGCACCTAATAATTTTTAAAACGCTCGATCTGTAAGAATAATTTGAATCCGTGCTCTCTACTTTCAACTAACGCTTTCGTTATCAAGAGGTCTCAACCTGCTTTTGTTGATGGAAGAAATTTTTTGAATTAAAGGAAGTAGAAACTTCGTCGTACATTTATGTGTAATTGTTTCAACATGAATATTTTTCAAGAAGCATTATTAAATATATAGATCTATGTGTGTATATATATATTTCTCTCTTTCAGTATTCCGGCTTCATCTCCCAAAATATCTTTACATTCTTTTAATTCGTTATTTTAATTCAGACACAGGATAAACCCAGGTATTGTACTAGACTTGTACTGCGATTGACTTCTCAACCAGTGACTCGAATTCAAATTTAAGCTAATGTTTCTATGTACCAACAAAATTTAAAGAGGAGGATTTGATTTCGATAAGCTTTTATTTTTTTCTTTTATATTTTTAGACTATTTTTACTTTCAAATTGAATTTAAACTTTCATTCTTTTATAAATTCAAAAGATTTAAAGTCAGTGTTTATTTAATTTCTTTTTAAAAATATTGTAAATTAACGATATATGTTTTTAAGTCCAAAAAAGCCATTTTTTATTTATCGAACTCAAATCCTCGATAATAAAAGTAAAGTTTATCCTGTTCAGATTCTTGGGGGTGGCGACTAAAGTTCTGATAGTCATCTAAGCTTTTTTTAATATGGTCAGTGTGGACAGGTACAATAATCGCTGTACTATTCATTCTAATTCTACGAAAGACTATCTTTATTACGAATTACGATTTCATTAATTGCTTTTCTTTAATTGATTGAATAACAGATGAAACCTGATAATTGCATCAGAATCGAAGCACGAAATTAGAGAGAAAATTCCAAACAAGAAAACCAATTTTCACATCTTTTCTATTCAGACTTAACGATTTTTAAATTCTTCAATTAAACTGAAGATTTCAAATAAAGAAATCTATAATTAGTTATTTTAAAGCATTAATTTCAGAAAATGGTGCAAAGTACCAAGTCATTTAAAAACAGCTTCTTTCAATAAACTTGAAAACTTTCTTTAAGGGCTTTGGATCTAAATTCTAACTTCAAAATTAAATCTCCCCATTTTTCTCAACAATTATTAAAATTAGATATCTTTTAGTTCTATAGCTTTACTCTTTTTTAAAGTAGAAAATTGTTTACAGAGCGAAAAAATGTTTAATTTTAATACATTTTACTTCTCGAATTACGATCTCGAATTCTTCATATAGAAGAATTCGAGATCTAACTTAAAAATTCAATCGTTTCCTTTTGCATAAAAAGTATCAAAATTATACATTTTTTTGCTTTATAAGCATACTTCTATTTGAAAAATGAGTACTACTACAGAGGGAAAAAAATATCTGATTATATTATATTATCTTTTGAGTAAAATGTCGATTTTGCATTTTACGTTAGGACTTGGATCCAAATCAGTCGTGAAAACTTAAACCTGCGCTTTCAAAATTCTCTTCGAAAAGTGTGCTTTGACTTTAAATTGAACTTTTCTGGTCGTAGAAGGTCGATATGTGCGCATTGCATGCATGATACCGCAAACGCGTTCAAAATCCTTGTACCGTTAGCGCTAGACGCCACTCGAATGGAAAGAAAAATATATTCTTCGATCGCGTTCTATTTATTACCTGCGTATTGTCTTTGTAGATAATTTTGAAATTGAGTTGTCGCTACCAATGGAAGAAACCTTCCCTCTTGTTCGTAATCGTTAATCCCTAGTTTAATGATTGGGATAACAAAACTAAACTCTAAGTTTCTAATCTTTCTTTCACCATAAAATGTCTGAAATACACTTCAAGTATTGAATTTAACTATTTAAGAAACTATCGAAATCTGATGAAAATCGATTAACCACGAAAGCGAAGCGAAATCGACTGCCGATATATTTTTTCTTATAGCGATAGCTTTAATTCGCGTGAAATAGATCGAGGAAGGAGATTAAACCTCTTATTGTATCCCTTACTGATTTAGAATTAAATCTCAAAGAACGAGGGAGGAAGACACTTTAGATTCTAATTTTTATACAAGATTAGGTTTAAAACCTCAGATTCAATTACTCGAAGTTTGATTGAATATTTTGGTGTTTTTTTCGCTAGTTTACCTTAAATTTAATAGTAGTCCCACTACTTTTAATTGAGTTAAACATCGCCACGATCTCGCACTTAAAATTGGTGATTGATGATTTCATTCATAAATGTAATCGTGAGTAAATACTCAATAAATGCAGTGACACAACGTGTAGCGAAAATTAATTGATTTTAATATACACAATTTTTATGCACGACGAATCCTGCAAGCGTTGCGAAAACAATTTCATGTTTTGCTATCGAGGAGAGTTTACAAATATAAGATTCTCGTACAATCACATATTATAAAATGAAAATTTTAAAAAGGAATGTTTCGAATATACCAATCAGTTTAAAAAAGACTTTCCAAAATATCAAGCAACGAAATCTCCTTTGTCCATCACTTATATCAATACAATACTTTCGTCTCTATTTACAAAAACAAAACTCCAATCTCTGCTTCTTTTTTTCTCTCAATAATACACTCCCTTTTCTATCTTATCTTTACAAATTTAGAATTTCTCAAGAATAAACTTTGGTTCAGAACACGTAGACTTTACATGAATCGACAGCGCTCAACAATACTTTAATGAGTGATATTCTATAGAATATCACTTTGTCACCAATCTTCAATTTCAATATAATTAATAATTAAAAACACTCGTGTAGAAATAAACAATATCAAAACCGCTTTTGTTTAACAAAAAACGTAACACAGTGAAAAATTATCACTGTACTTCAAATGATTTTTGTTTTCAGAATCGGAATCTTACTTTACTGATTTCAAATTGATTTCAAGCTTTATCGAAATAAGTAAAGTAATCGTTTTGAGAACTGAAATCATTAGATCTCCGTACCTAACTACAGTCTGAGCTTTCAATGATTTCGAAAATTTCACGCCTCATTTCTTACTCGAATGTATCCACTAGATCTATTATATTACATGAATATCCCTTGAATAAGTTAAAGTTGAGTTCCATGAAAAGCTAAAGTATAAGTGAAGTAAATCTCACAATTAATTTGAATGGCACGATAAATGAATCATTTTCCATCTACAATTGATAATTCAGATTCAGAAATCTTCCGTGCCACTCAAACTATTTTTTGTCATTAGGTCATCTATCGCGACCTACGAGTGTCTATGATGCGTTCAATGAATGTTCCGCTTTAGTGGAATTAATTAATACTTATTCTGCTATTTTAGCAATTAAACAGTCTACTTAATACAGTCTGCTCGGAGAATGTGTCGCATGCAATAGATAGACGAGTGTCGCGTCAACAGCGAGACTTTGCAAGACAAAGACCACAATTTAAATAAAGAAAAATCGCTACCTCCATCGCAATTCTTTCATTTTCAAGAATAGCGAATTGTATTGATTTACTTGCAACTCGAATCATTATATCGATTTGTATAATATTCTTAGTAACTGGCTTCATGTCCAGCGAGTATATACAAATCTGCTCCTTCAGTCTCCGAGAGAGTTCCCGTGTGAACTAAATGACTCTCTAACATCACGACTCTAGAATTTTTAATAAATATATTAGGAAAAATACGAGGAATAAAAATAAGAAAATAAAAATAAATTCTCTTACTTGTCGGAACCGAGAAGCCTGTAGGTTCGACTTGGATCGCTTATTTCTTGTGTAACTTCTCCATTCTTCAAACTTCGTCCCTGCATTCCATGCTTGTGGAAAGCCAAAACACTATCGGGCAAACAAACTGAAAAAAAATGTATTTTAAAGAAAGAAGAATCCCCTAAGCTTTCTTTTTATCTGAATTTCTACTTACTTATGGATTCAATTTGAAAATTAAACTGCAGTTCAGACATCTGCTTTTTACTATTTCTCAGTACGCCTTGTAATGTTACGACTTTTATTACATCTGAAAAAGTAAATCATATAAAAACGGCATAATGAGAGAGGATACTTTTTAAATCAAATTATTTGTTTGAACTTACTATCATAACAGACAAGTATAGCGTCTTTTTCTAACTGCGTAACACTTATCACTTGAAGATTTTCTCTTCTTGGTATCACCGTAGCTAGAAAGATAAATATTATTTTTATTATAATATTATTTCAGACATCAAAGACCCATTGTTTTTTTTTTTATTTAATTAATTAATGTACCTGAACCGTCAATATCTTCGAGTTCGTCACTATGAAACCAGCTCGCGCCCGAATTCATATTAATTAAATCCAACTTCAATTTGTTTTGTTGATACGCCTGTTTGACGGACACACACACCATCGGATATTCCATTTCTGGGGTGATGATCATTTCAAAAACATTCAGGGGCGAGGGCAAAATACAATCAAAGTGTTTCAACAACATAAATTTATTCAGCGGATCATACCATTGCATTAAAAATATTCCTGCTGGCATTGCACCGCAGAGATACTTATACCTATAAATAATAAATGAAGATAATAAAAAATCGTAAATAAAATATATAGGTGTAAAAGAAAACCTTCACAAATATTAAACTCTTACCCGTTATAAGGATTTCTTCCTACGCAACATTTTGTGCAGCCTTTTGTGTCCGGGACTTTCGTCGTAAGGGCGAACTTTCTCGGCACTAATCTCTCGGGTATTTTGTTCATGTGCAATGAAAACCTATGTGTCTGTTTACTCTGCATTGCTAAAAGGTCGTGTCTATAGAGTTGGGGTGTTTTACCTGAAATTTAATAAATTTAATTTTTCGGAGGCCTACAATAATTTAGTTCTATATAATTTTCAATTAATCATTATTAATACACTTTGAACGAGAAAAGATGAAATTATTTTACCTGAAAGTGACATGAGAACGTCTTTAATAACATACATCCAAATTGTTCTTCTCGGGTAGAGTTGATCTATCGCTGCATCGTGGAGTTCATTGAGATTTAAATTATAAATGCCTTCCTCTGCAGCTATTAATAAGTGCTGATCTCGCGTATCGGGATGAATCCAACTCGCTGTGCAGTGAACTCTCAATGGACATCCGTTGAATACTTTTGAAAAACAAGCTCCCATGTGAACTTTTGGCGTTGGAGGGAGGCCATTGCTAATCGGTCTCGGAGGAGTGTGTCTCTTTCTATCCCTTCTTCTAGGAGGAACTGGTGGTGTGTCCGATAATAAATCCGGACTGATGCCTTCTCCATCTCCATTGTCTGCTATTTCACCATCACCTAGGGAAGCCACTTAATTTAGAACTAATCAGAAAAATCCCTTAGGCATTCTTTTATTTAAAGAAGCAATCATTAAGGAAGCGAGTCTTGCAATTCGAAAATTCATATGAGACTTCCAAGTACGAATTACAAATTTTACTCTTTTGTCTTCTCTTTGCAAAGTAAGAAAAGGAGGAACTCACAAGAGGTTTTCAATTTCCTCTTCAAGAAGAAACGAACCTTGAAATATTTTCAAAATCAGTTATCAAAAAATAAGCAAAGCTTAAAGACTTTCACTACAAAGTTTAATCTTTTGACGAAGGATTCAAGAACAGTTTTTAAATAACTCAGAGTAACAAAATTCTAGGGTTAAAACAACATCCTCATCACCCAATAAATTTGAAAATACCCCAGGGCTAACTTTAGGCTAATCTACATCCTACACTAGGTTTCTATCCTACGAATACAGAAAGAATAACAGAACCAAAGCAAAAGTTCATATTTCATCGCAAATATTTTTGGAAACTTTAATTCCTTTTTTTGAGACTTAAGTGAGCCCTGGAACCAATGTTTTAAATGTTTTAGATGTTTTAGTCAAATCAAAGCATGAGTCGTGGGTTAAGAAATGTTATTTTCAGTAGGGAATGAGCCACGGAGGTTTAGTTTTAATAAGAAATACATGGAGAGACGTCTTTGGGGAGAGATATGCGAGCAAGCTCTGAATTCATGATGCATGCTCCTACCCTTAGACTGTAGGGATTCGTCTCTCGGCCCACTGTCCGAGAGCGATCGTTGACGTTGTCCATTGACCGCTGCTAATGACAAGGAACCGCTCACCAGGTTATACAACTCGTCCACAGAGCTGTGACGCCTAGGACTTGCTTGCGACCCTAAGCAAGGAAGCACCCAACCTACTTTTTACACTAGTGCCTGCTTACGTTATTAGGCATTATATAAGGCTCTTCAAACATTATCAAAAGCACGATCTTCCCTCACTTCTCCAAAGTCATTTTCATCTGGGTTACTTCAAAAAATTTTTTAATTCATTTGCGCGACTATATCAATTATGTAAAATATCTATAAGTATACATTTTTGGAAATCAGGGTGGTAACAAATTTCATTTTTAAAATTCCATGACAACTAATATTAACATTTCAAATGTCTTTCACTGATTTCTTCAAATCATTATAAAGTCCGTGAAATTTTAAGATATTTCAAGAGAAGTAACTTAAAATTCCTTAAAATTCTATACAATTTGCTGAAATCTCTTGAAATTCCTTAAAAATTTTGAAATCCTTTCAAATCCTTAAACAAATGTAAAATCCAGTGAAATCTCTGAACATTTTTTTCAATTCTATAAAATCTTTTAAAATCTCTGACTTGCTGCCACCTCTGAAATCGGCAAAAAATTCTTGATGTAGTGACGCAATTTTT
Source organism: Synergus magnus (assembly GCA_032275165.1). Taxonomy (NCBI): domain Eukaryota; kingdom Metazoa; phylum Arthropoda; class Insecta; order Hymenoptera; family Cynipidae; genus Synergus; species Synergus magnus. The sequence goes on along the minus strand of JAUESH010000020.1, from coordinate 14,298,119 downwards.
TTTACTGAATTTTCTCAAAATATTTGGAAGAACCCATTTTCAAATGTTAATACCTACCAAAGATTATCAGTTACCAATCAATATTTGTCAGTATTTCAAATCTACAAACTACTACATTTTCTCATCTGTTTCCTGTAATTTGTTATATTTCTTGTATATAATTCAGAAATTAAAATTTGAAAGATCAACATGCAGATAGAGCTTGCGAGATTATTAAACTGAGTTAGAATACATTATTATAAATCTTAAGTATTTTTGACTATGTTCTTTTTCGATTAATCGACTTTTCTTAACAGAACAACATCAAATTCTATCTGAATCTGAAATGTGACTCATGCTGGGTTCAACTGTGTATATCTACGAATACGAAACATTGTTTGTAAAACCTACAAAGAGAGAATTCACTACGATTAGTATGAATTTAGATTTTCTAAGTGCATTAATATTAGACTTAACAAATAATTCTAATTAAATAGTTTTGAAAAACATCGAAGCTTATCGCAGAATGAACCACATCACAATTATAAACTTTAAAATTGAAACGAGTAGTAAACATTAAAGTATGCTTTATGAAAGTTTATATAGGATTCTAAAATCACAGTTATATAAATTTAAAACATGACAATCGTTTCAAATCTTTCCAATTTGGATATCTTTCCAAATTGTGTAATCTACATTTTTGCCTATCAAAAATTTCACGAAACACGCACACACATGAAACCCAAATCTGCATATTAAAATTTTTTTGCTTACCAGATATGTTACTGTAAAATCCACGATGGACTTCGCAATCATTCGAGGACTCACCAAGAGGCAATGTAGCTCTGAAATAATCAACAAATTTATTAATTAGGTTGAAACTGTACTTCCTTATAGACTTATTCAAAATCTGCTTTATTCTCTCCTAATATTTTCATATTCGTGAATTTTCTATATCAAAAAAATGTCATAAGACCTTCCTCTAACCAGAAAAGAATAAAGCAGATTTTCCGGATGTTAATCACAATTGGATAACAGCTTGCAAAACAATGTGTAAAAAAATAATGTATGGAATGACAAAATGGTGTTGATTCGTGTGTTGAAATAAGCTGACAATGTTAATAAGTTAAAATGCTCACAAGCGTTGTAAAGCTCATTGGTGCGATTCGTGTGTACCTATAATAACTTATTTGTGCTTAGAAATATTTCAAGGACGCATTTTTTGTGTAAATCAAGCATGAAATTATCATTTGCTTTAAGCGTTTAATAATTTGAGTACTTTGTGTGTAAAATATGGTATGATTATAATTTATAATTTTAAACTAAATAGGAATTCAATTAAATTATTCAAGGGAGTTTCTGGATTCAAGCCAATAGAGTGGCTAAAACTTAATAATAAATTATAATTTGGAGTTGAAAACTAATAAAAAGAAGAAAAATTTGCGGGAATCGGGATAGTGTTTATCTACTAAATATTTACGAAAAATTTAGACCTCTTAAGATTTTTAGATTTTTTACTTACTGCAGGGAGTACAGCTGGTCGCAATGCCCACCAACCATCGACATTGCGTTTCCCCTGCACATATGAAACCGATATTACATGGATAAATTTCAAAATTATTTTTCCGATGAATTTTGAAGTTACTTGTTACTTATACTCTGTTAAAATACATCATTTATCTCACTCTGCGAAATTAAGAATAATAAAAAATAAGAATCAATTGCCTCAGATTTCAAATTTTTAATTAAAGAAAAGATTAAAACAAATCACAATAATCAAATGGGAATTCAAAAATGTTTACAAATTTGAATTATTGACATTCACTTCTGGATTCCCATTACTAAATAATTCGATATTGATTGAATATAGAAAGTTTAAGTGAAAAAAAAGAATAAAACAAAGGTAGAAGTTTTTTTACCTCCACTTTAATACAAAAAAAAAGAAAAAGGAAATTAGTACCCAATAGAAATTCTTTTTTATAAAAAGCATTTTCCTTATACCGAAAGTAAGAATAATTTGAAGACCAAACAGATTTACGACAAGAAATTAATCTAGATTTTAAATAATGATTATTCACAATTAGTCACTGATTTGACAATCAGTTTCAAGAGCGTGGGAACAAAGCGTAGAGCCGAAGCATCAAGCGACTGATATTAACAAACAAAAAACACTAATTTGACACAGAGGCAAAAAGTTTACGCTTTTAAATTCAGAGTCGAAAATTCCATAATCATATCATATTCCTGCTGAAAATGTTTGAATTAGTCACTATTTATAAAAAAAAAAAAAAAGTACTCGCTACGAGTGCATTAATTAAATATATTTAAAAATTACAAAAAAATCTTATATCATTTGAAGACATGCAGAAAAATAAAACTAGCATTTCGAATGCTCGTAACTAGCGTTTTAAAACTTCATACATAAGGCCATTCGCGAATATGAGATCATTTAGTATTTTTTCTAGCTAATTAATTTATACGCATTCGGCATTAAGAAGCGTAAGTGCAAGGTGCAAGGGAAAAGGTTACCTGCCAATACCTTAGCAACAACTCCTCATCAATGTACTGCAAAAGACTCCTGTTGGGAGAAATTAATAAAATTACAAACTGATCAGAAAAAATTATTTCTACTAAGGATAAATCAAAGAAATCAAAGAAGTCAAGGAAACAAAACAGAAACTAATCATTAGATTTTTTAATTAGAAACCAGAGAAATTTACAGGCCTCACAGCACAAAATGCTCTCAAAACAGGGGAAATAAGGAGATTTTTTCACGAAAATAGGGAAATAGATTTTTTTAAAATTAGTTTTCCAATAAATATTTAAATTTGCAACAAAAAAAAGAATTTTCAATCAAAAAAGTAAATTTTTAACGGAATAGCACAATTATCAACCAAAAAGATAAATTCTTAAGAAAATACTAGTTTAATTTTCAACAAAAAATGGAATAGTTGACCAAAAAAAGATGAATTTTTAACAAAATAGTTGAGTTTTTTTACTAGTGTTTATAGGATTTAGTCGGTATTTAAGTGAAAAACGAGAAAAAAGGGAGAAAAAGGGGAAAGACTGTGAAGCCTGAATTTACTAAAGATCGGTTATATGTTATAATTGGGCGAATATTGGAATCAGTTATGTAAGAATTAAAAAGATTTTATAGAGAATACTAAAACAAAGAAAAATTATGTAGCTTCCGTTACTGAATTTCCGTTTTGTCCACTGCAAAAAATCTTTTTTGTTGTTTTTGACGACCGAAGAAATAAAATAAAGAAAAAGGTCCTAAATTTGACAAACTGAAAATTTCAATATTATTTCAAACTCTAATAGTTATCAGTGTTGGAGAAATAGATCAAAAAGATTTGATTAAACTGAATTTTTTTAAGGATTCAATGTTTAATTATTCTACTAACAAAAATTAAAAATTCAATATAACTATTTCTATAGGCCTTTAGATAAATTAAATATTTACAATTTAAAAAACTTAAATTTGTCACTTTTAGACTAATTTCATACACACTTTTAATGATTTTTCCCCAGCATTGCTAACTATAAGTAAATTATGATTATTATTAATCAAATAGTACTTACGTTACTATCGATTATACATCATGATCTCAAACTCGACATGCAAATCATGCAAACTTAAATAAAAAAGCTTCCATGCTTATTTATGAAACTATATATTTTCTAAAAAATAATATTTAAATCTTGCAGCCGAATCTCCAACTTATTAAATCACACTATTTACAACTTTAAAAATATAGTAAAGAAAACTCGAGCCTCAAGAAGCGTTTTGCGAATTTTCCTAACTGAAGATATTACTGTATTATTTTCAGAATTAAAGAGTGAACATTTTCCCGGTTTTTTAATCAGCTTAATTCAACATACGAAACCTTGGATGTTAGATCTTTAATTATTACGTTACGTTTAATCGTAAAAAGAGCTTCACACCAAGTCAATCATTTTCGATATTACCTGAGACTCATATGAAATATCTCGGTGCCAGTTTTGCTTCGACGTGACAGTCTACTGTCTCTCATAACGATAGTGCCGAGTTTACTAATGCAGAAATAAATGGTTCCAATTTCAAAAAATACGGATCATTTGGACAAGCATATTTCCTTTTTTTTTTTTTTTTAGAAAAATGCATAATTTTAATAGCCGATTTTCCGAAGTGCATTTTGCTGTTCAAGTATTTAAAGACTTGATATTAATAAAAAATCTTTGTTAAATCTTCAAATATACTTCGGACAGTGAAACAGGGATTTATACATTATATACATTTATATAGTGCGTTGCAAACTATTTTCCAAGAGATCAACATGGCCTACATTCCTGGACATAAGATTTGCAAGAATGCAGGAAGAAGCGAGAACAAATGCATAATATGTGCAAACTTAATGTAGGAATGCGAACCAGAACATGAGAACAATTTGGCATAGCTCTTGCATTTAGGCAATGATTAAAATTGCTGCTTTTCACTGAACCAAAATAAAATTTCTGAAAAATAATAATTACAAATTTAAGTCTTTACGAAATAACTTTTAACTTTAAAAATAAGTTATAGTAATTTAACTGCGAAAGAAATTTGAAAAGAATTCTACAGTATTCGAACCTAAGTTACTAAAAAAACTCTCTACTATACACTAAGTAATTTTAATTTAAAAATTGCTAATTTAAAGAAATACAAAGCAGCAATTACTAAATTAGTGAAAATGTACAAGCAACCCTTCCGAAATAGCGATCCTAACATGAGCGTGGCAAAATTTTTAAGGCACTTACTTTTCCGGCACATCTTCGAAAGCTGTTCCGATTCCACAGTCAGGATGCACATCACAATTGTGAACAGTCTGAAAAAGTAGAATAAATATTAAATAAAAGAGTCCTTAACTGTTTTCGATGGGACAGATTTATCCCGTACATTTTTTAATTTTCGATTGAAGCCCAAAGGGAATTTAAAGTTAATTTAGTTAATAAAGTAATTTATCGAATAAAAATATGTAGAAGAATTTTCGCATTAAAATTACCTTTACGTTATTCATAATATCCATGATATCCCACGCAGGACTACTATCTACCGAAGGTGATATAGATTCTCTTTGTAAGGTCTCACCATCTAAATTTATTTGATCTACAAGAACAAGAATTAACACATAAATGAAAAATCATTTTATGAACACTCAGAAATAAATTTCCATCAAATTACCATCACAGTCTAGCTGGGAAATTGGGCTTTTCGGTCGGGACCTAGCAGTGTGTCTCGACGCAATTCGCTGCGGAACGTTGGGAACTGCACCGTCTTCGTCAGCTTCGAGATCCGTGAACATGTGGCTAGGATTCGAAACCTTCTGCAGCAATTCCAATGCCAATCGCTTATTCATTTCTCCTTGAAAAAATGCGTGCTGAAATGTAAAATACAAATTTAGATTTTACAATCTAATTGATTTAAAATCTAGTAAATGGAAAACAATTTCAAGTAAAACAATCTATAATTAAATTGAAAGAAATCGCGACCTGTAGTAATTTTTCAGCAGTAGGTCTTTTCTTAGGATTTTTTGTAAGAGCAACTTTTACGAAACTGTGGAACGTAGGACTCCATTTGTCGCGATCCTTGAGTGTTGGAGGCTTGAAGCCAGATTTCGACATGAGGAAAAGAGCTCGCATCGGATGAAGATCGAACATTGGTGGCTGTAATTCTGCGAGTTCAATTGATGTTATTCCACAGGCCCAAATATCGCAAAGTTGATTGTAGCCACCTTTTCTTTCCACAGCCGCAACCTGTTTAAAAATATTTTTTTAGTCTATAACGTATGTAAAGTGAAATAGAATCTAAAGTCTCAAAATTTTGAAGTACCTCGGGAGCCATCCAATAAGGGGTGCCAATAAAGCTTTTTCTTTTGTTAATCGTTGCGGTGATTTGAGCTGAGACTCCAAAGTCTGCCAATTTAACGTCTCCACTTTCCGTTAATAAAATGTTGGCGCCTTTTATATCGCGATGCATTTTTCCCATACTGTGTAAGTATGCCAATCCAAGGAGTGTTTCGCGACACATGTAGGCTATTTGTATTTCTGAGAGAGGCCCCGTAACTGTTTAAAAATAAATTACATTGGTTGGTTTTTTTTTAGTTTGTAATTCTATTTTAGTTTACAGGTTTCTTAGATTAATTCCGCATTTTCTGATAGTCGATCCACTTACTGTGATATATATCCTGTAAGGATCCGCCTCCGCAATATTCCATGCAAATCCAAAGCTTATCTCGTCGAAGATAACTTCCATAGTAGGCTATGATATTTGGATGTCTACAATCCTTCATCATTAAGATTTCTTGTTGAATAATTGCGAAATCATCTCCTAAAACGATAATTAGATTTATAAACATGATAACTCTTTTTGTGATAAAATACTTAAAAATAAACTACGCATGTTATCTAGTTTGGATTGTTTGATACACTTTTTAGTTTGATGACTTTTTTAAGTTAGTTATCTGATAAAAAACTTAAAATGTAGACGACAATAACAATTATATCAAGAATATATGATTTCTTCAGATAAAATAATACTCTAATGTAAAAGTTACAAATTTAAGTTCTTCTTCAATGCTTTATTTAAATAACTTGCTCAAAGACACAAGTTATTTTTGTTTCTTAAGACAGTGATAAAGAGTTGCTAGTAAAATTTTTTTTATGTTTATATTGAACAAAAATAGTACGTGCAAACATTGATTTAAACAAAATAAAAAAGCAGGTAGATAAACTAGTTTCGGAATATTGAGTAATTTTAAAAAACTGGAAATTTCTGGTTTTTTTAAATCGACGAGATGGACAGTTATGCTAATTAATAAAAAATAATCTTAAGATTCAGGAATATAGATAACTGTCATCGCAATTGTGTAAAAATCTTCAAGCACTTCTTAAGACTTGTTAATTAAAAATTCTAATTAATTGTATCTACTGCGTTTCAAATGAAACCTCAAGACAATGAATTTAATTCCTAAATATTCTGACGTGACCATCCAGGAAATGAAATGACAACCTGCCAATCATAAAATAAATCTCAAGAGCAACAATTATAAAACTAGCTAAATTCCAGAAAATGATCTAAGCTCTCAATCTTGTGAAACTTCTCAAACATTTACGGTCTCGTGACTAATAAAGAAGCGATAAAATCAGAAACGGAGTAAGTAATATTGAGCAGAAGCTATTCGCAAAACGGTACATTGAAAGAAGAAAACATGGAACTGACCTGGCTCCAATTTGATAACCTTGATAGCCGCAAGATCGTTCATCGAGAGCCTCTTAGCCTGCAAAAATGTAGGAAAATTTTGCGTAAAGAATATTCCCAAGATGATTTTTTAAAAAGAAATTAGGGATAAACACCTTGTAAACATCTCCGTAAGTTCCGCTGCCTATTCTTTGGATGAGCTCGTACTCGTCCTGCGGATTCCGTCTGCTTATATCACTAGACAGTGCGTTAGCGTTCACTGCCATCGCGGTCCACGGGCCCGTTTTGCCTAATATCTACTGATCGTAATTAAATATCTACAAACAACACTAATGTGTACTGTTTTAAGACACATTTGCGAGGAAGGATGTCACTTTCGTCGAAGAGTCGCCATTATTCACAATAGCTCTGAATTGGCATCGTCTACATAAAAAACTGCGAGTAATCGAACTCGAAATTCGATTGCGCGCGAAGATTTAAAATTTTCGAACGTTGTTTTTGAAAACCACCTGCTTTTTGGCAGTTTTATTATTTTTCAGAGTTTGAAAGAATAATCCAACATATTACCACTTTGTTAGGTAAATATATAGCTTTATAGTTTATGCATTAAGAGCTTTAAAGAAAAATTTTAATATTATTGACTTTATTATAAAACTAGTATTTACTAGTATTTACTTAAAATTCCTAGAAACCTTTTGAAACCTCTTAAAATTCCACTAAATTTCACGACAAGATTTAAAATCCCTTAAAATCTCTTAGAATTCTTAAAAATCCCTGACAAACTTTAAAATCCTGTAAATCCCATAAAATATTTTAAAAGTTATAAAAACCTCTTGAAATCCGTTCAAATTTGTGAAAATCTCTTAAAAATCCTAGAAATTTCTTGAAATTCTCTAAAATTCTACGATAACATTTAAAATCCCTTTACGTCCCTTAAAAATCCATTAAAATTATTATAAATCTCATTAAATTCCATGGAATCCTAAACATTCTATAAAAACCTTCAAAATTCAGAAAATCCCTTAAAATTATTAGAAATCTCATAAAATGTCACAAAATTCTTAAAAATGCCATAACAAATTTTT
>JAUESH010000020.1:14255445-14266152 GCA_032275165.1 Synergus magnus | reverse complement strand
CATAATTAAATCAGTCAAGGGAAATAAAAAATTCCCGCATCAAATAAAAAATCCCGTACATTTCCCGCTTTTCCCACACGCTTTTCCCACGCACTTAAAATTCGTAAAAATCTGTTGTATTTTAAATTTAAAAAATATTAAACAATACAATACTGTAAAATACAATTTTTTTTAGGTGAGACAATTCATCCCAAATACGAAGCACTGCCCTTGGAGCCAATAGTGGAGAGTAAAATGAAATCCAATTGCTACTGGGCAACCCTCGAAATAAAAAATGTGCAAAAAGAAGACGCGAGGACATACACCCTTTTGGTAGAAAGCGAGAAGGGTCGAGACTCGACGAATTTAAAGTTACTCGTGCGAGATCCTACGGAAATGCGAGTGCTCGCAGCTGCTGCTGCGGTGGGTTTACTTTTTATCCTTTTATTGATATCCATCGGAATCTATTGTTTGTGCAAAGTTAAGCACAGGCGGTATCGACAAGAAGAGGAGGAAGGTAGCATAGCCGCTGATGCATTTTACAATACAGCTCCTTCCATGGATCGTCAAAGTAAAACGCATCACGATCGCGATTCCACACAAAATAAGAATAATAATTTTACAAGAAAACCGACTACTGACAATGGCTTGTCTGTGATGTATGATTATGATCAGATCAGCAAACAGACAAGGACTCTGAGCCCAGAAGCCTTGAAGGTCAGAAGGGCACCTGCAGTTTTGCAAGTTCCTACGATAGTTTAAATAAATATAAAAATTTTTAAGTATTTTTCTAAAATCGTAAAAGTAATATCAAAACAAAAATTTGGAGAAATACTCATTTTTTAAATTCACTTTGGTATAATTATGTATATTCTAGTAATGAAAAAAGATTTAAATATTTTTGAATAGGAAATTAATAATATTCCAAAGAAGTTTTCTCAAGTTCCTTCGATAATAATAGAATTATTTTTTCAGGGTAGAAGGAATTTTTTAAGGTTTGGAAAATATTAGATTTAAGGAATCCAGCTACTGTAGATATTATATATTGTGTTCTCAGACCCATTAATTGTTATCATAACGATTGTTTTCACGAAATATGTTAAGTCGCTCCGCAAATCGAATTATTTATTACTCTTGTTGTTTTATGTACTTAATTTTAAGACAGGCAACGAATGACTGAATATCAGCGATAATTAAAAATATTGTCTAAGTTTGAATATAGCTTGATTGTAATTTTTTGTAATAATACGTAATTCTAGTTAATTTGTTATGTTTACTGTTTAGTCAATAGGAAACAGACGTCTTGTAAATTATATTTTAAATAAAATACAAATGCCAAATATTTGATTTATTTGATTGCATAGCTTACAATAATTACTAAATAAATTTAAAAACTTTGACGTTTATTCAAATTCAAATTTTACCGCCGAAATTTTCGATATATCGATGTTCGATTACTCGAATGTCAGGTGGCGCTGCTGTTGCACCAACAATACAATTTTATTGACTGTTGACAGGCCAACAAAACTGCACATTGTAACATATTTATAAAGAAAAATTTGTGTGGCTGAATGAATATTGTGTACATAATTGTAGTGTAATTAATCTCGTGTTTTATTTTTTAGTTTAAAAAACAATCAATTCTAGCCATGACTTACCTCAAGATATGGGAAGAATTTGAAACGGCAGCAGAGAGGTTATATCTCCAAAATCCCATGAAGGTATATTTTTTCCTTGTTCCTCTGCATTTTGGAGATAAATACAATGAAATTAAGTAAAATTAAATTGTATGGTATAAAGTTTTTATTTAAAATCATCTCTAATTGTTCAAAATTATGTCAATCTATAAAACACGTGACTGTAGTTTTTACCGTTTTTACACTTTCACGGTACATGAAATCAATTCATTTGATTTAATATTAAACATTGAATATCGAGAGAGGCTTTATTAAAATGTAGACAAATCTTTGGTCATTTTAAATGTGTTATGAGTAAGTATATTATTAGCATTTTTAGGTTATAATTTTACATATACAATGATTACATTATAAATTTTCATTTGATTGTTTAATTTCTAATAGTTTTGAAAAATATTTCTGATAATAAAAGAACCGTTTTTAAATAAATGTAATAATAGATAAACCTGATGATTTTTGTTTAATTTGCAAATAATTTAAAATCGAAATTATTGAAAGTGTTTATGATTAAATAACTTCAAATTGAGAATTCAAAATTGGGCAGTATTAAGTTTAAAGCGTTTGAAATTAATTTACCATTCAAATCGTTTTAAAATGAAAAATTTCAAACAGAAAGTCTTACTAACTGGATAATTAACATTTAAAACGTAACACATTTTTTCGTTCTATACGCATACTTCTATCTGCAAAATAAGTACCACTACAGAGGGCAAAAATATCTAGAATAATATCTAAATTTGTTGAGTAAAATGAATTCTAATTTTAAGTTAGATCTTGGATCCAACACCCTTAATGAGACAATTTATATTTAATTTACTTTGCAGGCTCGTTACACAATGAAGTATGACCACAATAAAGGTGTTCTATGTCTCAAATTCACAGATAACGAAACAGTAAGTATAATTCTTTAGTTAAAGATTCATTACTTAATAACATTAAGAAAATATATTTTTTAAACATGACAAATACTTAAAAATAAATGATTTTGGTTAAAATTCTATAAATAAAAAGTTTGCATGTTTAACTTCATATTTCTTCATATTAAATATAAAAATCACCAGAAATAATTTAAACCTCAATTGTTATTATAAACGATAATTTGCTTTGCAGTGTTTCCAGTACAAAACGGAGATCGCCCAAGACTTGAAAAAAATGGAGAAGTTTATAGGAAATCTGATGCGACACATGGCATCAAAGGATAACTAGGAAATAAAGTAGGAAAATGTATATTTAAAAAATTCTTCTTCGCACTCTGTACGCATCGAATGGTGGGATTATAGACATTTATTTCATTGAGGTATAAAAAGTTTCCTTTAAATATACAGTATGTGCATAAAAATGAACTATCTTCATTCCACGCTCTCCGTCTACTTCGGATGATTTCGTGGTCTCCGAGTGAGAGTCCTGTAAAATTTAAAAATCAATATAAATCATCGAATTCATTACTAAGACACAAGAATCATGATTGCAATCTATTCAAATGAAATTAATCAACTAACTTCTCAATATACAGAGACTGTATTTATCTTGTAATAACAATTGTATATTTTAATAACGATTATTAAAAATGCAATACCGCTCAGCTATTTCGATTCTCTTTCCATTGAAGTTTTTTTCTATATATTTAGGAACTCACGATATAATTGGTTGTAGAACTGTATCCAGAGTGACGTCACTTGGTGAATAGGTTTCTTGATTTGAAAGTCTGTAACGTCTCTCTGCCTCTAAATGCCTGTGCGTCTGTATCAGAAAAATGATTTCACTTAAAAGAAGGCCTGAAATTTTATCTGGGTTTAATTGTCGTTCTTTAATAACTATTGTAATGAACTATTTTAAGGCTTTTCAGATACCAAAGCCGTGTGTGAATGCCCTCGACAATTTGAAAGAAGCGTGATCGACAAAGGCAAATTCTCGTGGTGACGTCGGCGCTTTATTCTCAAGAAAAGAAAGCTTGTGCCGAGCAAAGCGAGAACCCTCGTTCACCATGGAAAAGTTCATTTTTAAGTGCTGCCTATGAAGTTTTACTAGCTGAGAGTCACAATTTTTTAAAAGGCATTAGTCTCAGATTTGGCACTGCCTTTTTTTATTGAACAATGTTGTAACTACCGATTGATACTAACTTTCAAATAGTGACAATTCTGAGATTAAGTGAAAATGTCAAGGTGTCAAAAGCAAGCAAAACAGAAAATACGTACTACACGAATGTGTTTAGTGCTGTCAGCAGAACTCGAGCAACAGCTGGAAAAGTCCTGTGGGGTGCTTTCACCAAGTCCACTGTCCACATTAGTGCCTATTAATATTCTGCCATTACGAGTACAATCAAAGTCCCTCCTTGCATTATACTCGTTCCTAGCTTCAGGATACTTTTCTAAGACTCGATTCGGTCTCAATTGGGTGGTTGAAAAGTTATAAGTTCCCTCGCGACTATGATGTACCACTCTTCGATCTCTTTTGCCAATGGATCCCATAGTTCTGAAAGTGAATCCTTGACAGTCTAACAATCCGATGCTTCAGTTTTTTCTTTCTTTTACAATACCCGCTGGATTTCACATTACATAGGACCATAAGTTTAAACACCTTCAGGCTACTTCCACAGATCAGAGTTGGACAGAGAATTAGTTCTATTTCATTAGTCATTCATTGATTTGAGATTCAATTTACTATTTTTTTTAACTTGTGTCTACTCGTCCCGAATTTCCGTATGAATAAGCGAATATTTTACGATTGACAAAAAAGTCTCTCTGTCCCGATATTCACATTATAAATTTGCTTACTCAAACAGAAATTCGGGATGACACACTTCGAATTTTTATATATTTTGTCCAACTTTGCCTTCGACTTTATTAACATTTGTTCGAGCGTCCTTTAATAAACAAAAGTTTAAGATATAACGAAAATCTGTAACTGAAACTAGAGTTGGGTTTGAAATATTTAAATTACAAATTAATTTCAAATTGAATTGTTTAACTGAATTAATATTTGTTTACTAATAAGAGCTAAGTAAATTAGTAAACGAATTTGGAATTAGTCAAGTCCTACTACTTTAGATTTAGAGACAATAATTTTACATTAGGATAAGAATAAACCTTAAGGGAGTTGGGCCCAAGTCCTGGCCTCAAAAATCCGTCTCTTCATTTTATTCATCGAATATTAGAAATAGATATTTTTTCGCTCTATTCCTTTTAGGAATATAAGTGTGGCTATAGAGTGAAAAAATTATTCCTCTAAAAACGTTTGGCGTACCACGACAAAGCGAACAAATATTTTACTAGAATATTTGTTAAATAAAATTAAGAAATCGAATTTTAAGATCAGAACTTGGATCCAACGCCCTTGTTTTATAATTGTGTTATTTTACAGATAAACCATTCCATATCCACTTCGAGTAATTGAATTATTTCAAAGACACTTAACAATAAACAATTAGCTCTGCCTAAAACGAAAATTTCAAGTCATCCTGCTTTAAACATAAAAAAATTAATGAACACTAATTTTCCCTGACAAACTCTAAAATCCGCTTTAAAGACTAAATTCCAGAAGAAACATGTGCGTGCTTAATACCCGGATCGCTCGAACGTAGCAAGAAGTTGACCGTGGAGTAGCAAAAGCGTTCGTGAGGTGCTTGAATTATCAACCAGGAAATAAATGAACAAGTGCGACAAGCAGTTAATAACATTGATTTATTTTAAGGACCATGTTCATGCTTCGAATAAATAATAAGGGCATGCTTAAAGTAACTAACGTACATGCTCGAAATAAATAAAAAAGACACATGCAAAAGACCGTTCAAATTCAAACAATGACTACGGATTCGGTCTCATCCTCCAGAAGAGGATGATGACTGTGGAGGTTGGAGGCCGCCTTGAGATCATCGTACCTAGGCGCGGATGCATCGATATCATCCAATCGACAATTGCTAGACTGGAGGGCGATTTGTTGTTGAATGGCTTGAGATTGCACCACCGTGTATGGAATCTCACGACGTTGCTGCTCACTCATTCCCGTGGTATCGACTAGACCAAACTCCAAGTGTCTGTAAAAATTTTCATCCGCCATTGCCAAAAGTTCCTCTCAGACCACGCCTTCAATAAATCATCTAAGAATCGCCAAATTTTGCAGGATCTTCAATAAAACCGTGCATTGTACTTCTACTTCAAAAAACAAAATTTTGTGCAACAGGCCAAATTGCCTAATTGGAAATTCTCACTTTAAACATTCTGAACATTTAGTTGTGGATTAGAACTAGTTTCAAACTTTCAATTAAGTGCTGCCTAACAATTTTAGTTGTGCTAAACATTGAATGTGCTTTTTTCCTCTAAAACTACATTTCAATTTTAATTTGTAAAGCAGGGTGCGCTTTTGAATTACTCAAGAGAAAAATGAATTCTTGCTTTCTGCAGTAGTTATTTTTCAAAGTAAGAATTCGTTCTCTTTTCTATACAATATATACAAGTTTTCAAACGGTTATTTACAGTATTTTATTAGGTTTTTGGGAAGGGAAACTTACTTTCTGAGCTCGTCGGGGAGAGATTGTTTTTGAGAAGGACTTCTGTGTTTGCTTCTGTGTCTTCTTCTCGGTTCCGTGTGACTCACCTGCAGGATTTCAAGCGTTAATATCAGTTTATTGTGGAGACTCCAATTTTGTACAATTCTTTTATTTAAACTTACGACTGCTCGCTGAACTCCTTCACCTTTCCGCCTTTGAGCTTCTCTCCATTGGGGCTCGGAGTCTATTAATTCGTGTCTGAAAAGATTGGATCATGATTGAAAATTCTTTGATCTGTTGAGATTTTAATTCCAGGGTGTCTACTAATTTTCGTCTACCAAATCGGTTATTTCACGGTTTTATCCCGATTCCTGGTTTTCTTGGTGTTCCCGGTTAGCAGACATCCTGTGGTAATTGACTTTTATAGATTTATGGAGTAAGTACCTAGAATTTCGAGAGCTTCTGTGCTTTCGACGATGCTTGCGGTGACCAGATCTGGGTTCAGACCCCCGCGACATTTCAGATTCACAGTCGGAATGCCGACTATGTCTGCGATGACTATGACTATGACTTCTTCTCCTGTGACCACCACGACTATGACTATCCCCTGAGCTTTGGCTCTCCACTGAGCTGCTCCTTCTCTGGAGTCTGCTCAAGAGCTGAAATTATATAAAATTATGTTCGTAATTTTGTAAATTTAAATTTTAGAATATTACTATTCTGAATCTGAAATTATTCGAGCTATTTTCAATTTTTCAACATTTTTAATTTAAATTTATTCAATTTCAAATCCTCTCAATTTAAAAAAAAAACTCTAAATTTTTAGGTTCCAAACGCTTTCTATTTTGAATTATGCGTCTCTGAAAAATTTAATTTTGAAATCAAAGTACTTTTAGTACACCCAGAAAATAGTTTCTTTGATTCAAAGAAACTGTTTTCTGGGTGTATATTTAAGTATAGAATGAAAGCTTAACTATTTAAATCATTCAATTGTAAATTAAAAATAATTTATTTGTTGTCCGATTCAATTTTTTCATACAAGATGGTAGAAAAGAATTGCTATTCTTTTCCTACTTCCTTTTCCTTAAAAGGACACTTTTCACACATTTTAAAGAGTCTTGAAGCAGTTAAAATCCTGCCATTTAATTTTAAATTTGAATCCTATTAAAAAACTTACAGCTGGAGCCGTTCCTGCAGAACGAACGGATCGAGGACTAGACGACGTGTAAAGACCACGAGGTTGAGGTTGCGTCCAGGGTGCACTCCTTGTGCTTCTAGGACTCGAGCTAACATGTCTCGGAATGTGAGAGTTGTGAACATTGTGGACATTATGAACATTATGGATATTGTGAACACTACTACAGATTTTGTTATTGCTAATGATCCCAGCATTCAAATTAGCAGGTGGCGCCTCAATAAAGGGACCAACCATTTCTTGACCTTCCACTACTCGACGTTGGGCTCTTCGGCTTGGTGCCCTTTGGAAAGGAGGTGGATTCCTTCTAATGGAGAGGTTTTTTTCCGAACCCGAACCTGAAGGTGGACTGTAGGATCGGAAACGAGAATACGGACTTAATGGAGGAGGTCCTGTGGCCATCAATCGGAAAAATGCTTGATGTTCTTGGCAGCATTTCCAAAGGTGTCTGCAGGCTCCCTTTGATGGTGTCTCGAACCCATGAGTCCTTTCCTCGGAGTTCTTTTCACTCACTCGGAGCATAAAGTACTTGCCCTGAAATGTAAAAAAATTAATTGTAATCTTTTCATTTTGGCTTTCTGCAGATATAAAAGGCTTAAAATCTTAATTCCTTTCAAACTTAAACGTTGAATAATCAATTCTTTTAAATTTGAAGGCTCTAAATAGTTTTTGCAATCTGACACCTCTGAGAATTAAGAAGGCACTTTATTTTGGAGAAAACTAAATTTGGATACAAATTTTGAAGCTTGATTAATCTATTCAAATTAAAAGCTTGTAATTAGTGCCTAGCAAAGAAATACTTCAGAAATTTCAAAGTTGCATTTAACGATCTAACATATCTAGTTACAAGGCATCTGGGAGTTCTGAATTTCAAAAGGCAGACCAATGGGGAAGCAAAACTTCTAGCTAGTCTTGCAGTAAGATCTACGGAATATATTTAATTCATAGGAAGTTCTATATAGGAACGAAACTTTCCAGAACTTTGATACCAAACGTATTCCGATTAGACAAAGTCAGCGATATCGGAAAGAAAAATCCTTTCGAAGCCTCTTTGATTTAAGACAGAAGATCTATAGAAATATCTCAATGCAAAAAGAACTAAAATTTTGCATAAACTAGACCATGTTGGTCATTTAAATTTGAGAATAAAATTTTCGGTCAAATTCATTTATCATGGTCATTAAAAAAATAGTTTCTAACGGCCAATAGTGGATAAAATGGCTTTTATTATTTTCTTTCATAATTCTTTTATCAACCAGTCTTTAAACTAAAAGAGATGTTTTAGTTTAGGGTTTAGATTTTACATTTTTTAAATTGAAAGTCAAATCCTCTTTTTGCAAGTATCTCAAGGGATTCTAAATTTTTTTACAGTCAATTTAAATTGATGAAGCTTTCCAAAGGAAAAATTAAAAAATGTATTCGCCTTTCATAATGACTCAAAAGACGCGTTCTTTAATTAACAAGATCAAACCTTATAATAGATTTTGTTGATTCGGGGCCAGTAGTAATTTCCCACTTTGGTTTTATTCCGTAATAGTATTATTCCACTCGGAGTCAGCCCCAAAAAGTATTCGACGTTGTCCTCACCCTGAAAGGAAACGGAATTTTTAACTCGTTCAGGTTTGACGCGTGATGTGATCGAGTTGAGGTTCTTATAACGAGTTTGGCACGTACCAAAACTGGATGTAAGTCGACACCATACATTTCGAGCCATTTTACTTTATCCAAGTAATTAAGCTCTGCCGCCGATGGTAACTGTCCTCTAAAAAATGATTAGTGTTAGAAAAAGTGGAATTTAAATCAAGTTCCTTAATTGAAGATTAAAAGGCTAAAGGTATAGCTTTTTTTTTTATAAATTTGTAATGAAACAATATACTTATACTTATCAAGATACTTATGTTCCAATTAAAAATTTTGAATGGGAAAATATAACGTAGTTCTAATTTAAAACTTACACTAAAGTTTTATGTAGTTCCACTATTCTTGATTCGAGTTCGGATGTCTGATTCGCCAGGAATCGAAATTCGGTCACGTAACCGATGGAGTGCCTCCTGGGATCGTAATCTCCGAGTTCAGCTGAAATCAGAAATTAGGAAATTAATATTTCCAGAGATAGAACATGTAGAAGAGGTAGAAGAAGATTCTTAAGACAATACTCTTCAATCTAGTTTACAAGAAAACGTAGAAAATGGTGAAGAACCAAAATATTTTATCGGAGAACTGCGCGATTACCAAATAGAGGGTTTAAATTGGTTGAGGGTTCTACATCAAAATGGATTGAACGGTGTATTAGCTGATGAAATGGGTTTTAGAAAAACCATCCAAGTCATTGCGCTCTTTTGCGAACTAATGTATTGCAAAGGGTATTAGGTATGGTACATACACGTAAAAATGACAACAGCACACGGTATTCCCCAGCGGTCACTCATCTGAGTTAAAGCCGTGCCCAACGGTTTCTTAACTTCAGTGATCCAATGGGAACTGGTGCTTCCAACGTGGCATGGCCGTTGTCTGCATAACAGGTATTCACTGGCGCTTAAAACGCACGTATATGGGAATGAGGCGCACCTACGGCTAATATTTTCGGCCACGTGCTCAGTGTCACGAAGGGCTTAATTAATTCAAAATAAATTAGTAGGATGTTAACGAGATCCGCTCGCCGGTGTTCAGTCTGTTCACACGTCGAAATTCCAGCTTCACTTGGAATTTCGTATCGGGGTCCGCAACCTCGAGTTGATTACCAGGTAACGTATAGGTACTATCCCTTTGGAAATCATCCTATAGTTCGTTAATTGAATCACTGACTTTGATGAATATCGGCTCCGACCTGCGCAAGGAACTTTATTTTCTCTCGTCGTTATAATGGACCGCCATCGTCTTGTAAGCTCACTCACTCGTGTAATTACGGACGGGGTTTCGGTCAGGCGAAATCGTATGCACGAATCGACTGATTATCGCTCTAGACTTTCCCTCATTTTCACCTCGTTTGTGTGAAAACAAATCGAGCGTGTGTTCCAACTAATTGGAAAGACTTTCAATTCCGACAAATTGTAACTGTTAAAATCCACTTTGAAAAAGAATACGATTTTTTTAATATTATTTATATATATTTATATTATATATGGAATATTTTTAAATTCTTAAAAATAACTAAAATCCATTACAAAAAATATTTAAAAGGATTTTAAAGTATTTCAAAAGATTTAAAATGATTCCAAAAGATTTAAAAAGCATCTAAAACCATTTTAAAAGAATATAAAAGATTCCAGAAAGTTTGAAGAATTTCAAAAGATTTAAATTTATTTCAAGAGATTTTAAGTGATTTTAACGGTTTTCAAAGGATTTTAAGC
>JAUESH010000020.1:14236708-14255345 GCA_032275165.1 Synergus magnus | reverse complement strand
TTTGAAGAATTTCAAAAGATTTAAATTTATTTCAAGAGATTTTAAGTGATTTTAACGGTTTTCAAAGGATTTTAAGCAGATTAAAGCATTTGGAAAGATTTCTGGAGGTTTCAAAAGAATAGTTATATTTAAAGTTTGTCTTATAACAAATCCCGGATTTTTCCATGATTGTTAATTGCCCAAAGGTTGAAGGAACTGAAATAAAAATGGAATCAGTCTCAATTAGTAATACGATAATTCGAATTCTTGTCTCGATTTCTTGAAAGCCAATAAACACTGATTTATTTAACAATAATTAATGAGCCTACGAGGCTTACTACCGATCCAGTAGTCTCACTTTTCAGCATCCTCTTTTTAGAATATGGATATAATTAAATGGCACGTCTTTTAATTCTGTTATTGGTCATTACCACGAGAGATAAAATTGATACGCACGATCGGGCAAGCGAATAAAAACACTTAATTTCCATTAGCCTTTCGATCGTGCGAGCCCATGGAGTCTTGTTTGCCTGAAAGAAATGCACGCGTAAATCTACATGTATAACATCAAGATTAAGTACGTATGTACCAAAGTGATTAAGTACATCTTGTAATGCGTAATAATAAGTGGCAAATGTGGATAGAATAGCTGGATAGTAAGAAATAATAAGAACAAAAGTTTCTAATTGAAACCTCATTTTTCAATTTGAAAGAGGCTTAATCTATTACTGTCTATCTAATGAGTTCTGCAATCAAAGTAATCCTTTCAAAATAAAATTAATTTTATAATTAGAGGCTTCAAAACAACAAATTTAATCGTATTTTCAATCAAAAATATAAATTTTCAACGAAAAAAAAATGAATTTTTAATAAAGTAGTTGAATATTCTTATGGGGCTTTATTGATTCAGTCCACATTTAAATGAAAAACGGGAAAAAAGGGAAATTTCTTTAAAAACAAGATAAAAGGAAAAATTCTTTAAAAAAGGGGGAAAAAAGAATAGGGGAAAGACTGTGAAGCCTATAATTATAAATTTCAAAAAATGTGACAGCCACATAGAGGTTGAAAGTCCCAGAGATTTACCGGGATAACGATAAAAAGATGTTATATTTTCTTTTCCTTCTTTCGCCTGACATTTGTATATCTCTAAAATACATAAACCATCGCCAGCAAAATGTATTTCGCATTTGCCTCTGGATATTACCCTCCCAGCATCCTATCCTCGCCAAGGGGAAAATCTTATCAAACGGGTGCTCTTTTTTTCTTAAGAAATGTCCATAGCCGGAGATTTCGCGTCGAGACGGCAAACTAGAAACAAAACCTAAAGAAAAAAGCTTAGATACATTTCAGCATTTCAGTCAAGCTCTGTAAGTACACGCACGGAAGTATCTGTGGGTATCTCGTCGCCGCAAAAAAAGTCTCCGCGTTACGGTTATCTGCATAGCGAGATTCAAAGTCGTAGTCGTACAAATAGAGATACGGGTCTGTTTGCGTCTCATCGCACGTCAAAAGAGATAAAATGAATGCCCTTTCTTCGACGCGTCGACTCCCCTGACAACATGTAGTCATGTTTCATTTAGTGAAGATGACCTTATTTTTAGACTTCGCTTTCTGACTAAAAGAAAAGCCAAGCCAAGGAGAAAATGAATGGACAGAAAGTATGTACTATATATGTGTGTTTTGACTTCTGATAGAGATAAGCTTTAGTGAGTGCGGACGTAATAGATAGCTACCTGTCCAGTGAAGAGTCTTGATGTCACGCCAGCTTTTACGCTTTTTGCGAAAAATAAGCTGGAATGGTGAAACCAAACCGTGGAAATATCTCTCTTTCTCTCGAGGGTTTCCTAAATGAATATCACGATTCGCTGCCCTCTCGTTTCTTCTTTCTACTGCACAAACGAGTTATCGCGATTCATGAGAGACGAATGCAAATGGACGCTATCTATTGCGCGAAACTCGTTACGATAATAAGTTCTCCGATTCGCTGCGAGATCCTCGGGATACTGGACCTCTTTCAATGATGCAAGTGATGCAAGTTAAAATTAATCCGATCCCTCGCACAAAAGCGACTTTGCTAACAATGCAACTCTGTTTTCAAGAAATTTCAATCTTCTCAAATTCTCCTTTTGAGCTGTCCTCTGAGTCTGATGATCATAATTTATACTCGGAAGCGTATAATCCAAGTGCTGAAGGAGATCTCAATAATTCAAGATCTTCACAGTTTGTCTACTAATTTTCGTCGAGCAAATTCCCGATTATTTTACAGTTTTTTCCTGGCTGTAAATTTTAAATCTTCTTTTCATCAGAACACAAAAAATACATTTATGGTTGTCAAAGATGTTTTTAAAGAACAGCAAGACATTTTTTTTAGGAATTTTAGGATAACAAAAGATTTTTTTAAGGGATTTCATGGGATTTAAAGAGATTTCAAGAGTTTTCTTTTAGGAAATTTAAAGATGTCGATAAAATTTAAGGGATTTCAAAAGATTAATTATCTTCTTAACTTAATTGAATTAAATTATTGAAAATTCTTCGAAAATCTCTTGAGAATACCTTAAAACTACTAGAAGTTCCATGAAAACTTTTGGAATCCTTTAAAATTCTTTAAAATTCCACGAAATTTCTTGCAATCTTCGCCAATCTCTTTGAAATCTCTTAAAATTACTAGAACTCCCATGAAATCTTTTGAAATTCGTTAAAATTCTTAGAAATCCACTAAAATCCCTAAAAATTACTGAAAATCTCATTCCTTTTATAAAATCTTTTTCATTCCTAAAAATTCCATGAAATCTCTTGAAATGATTTCTCAAAAATCCCGACTTTTCCATGATTTCCATATTTCCTCTGACTTATTGAGGCAACGCTGTGAATCACTGCATGACTAATAAGACAAACCAAAGACTAAAAAAGTCCTCTCTAACATGTGTAAAACGATTCTTCAACTATCACTACATCTCGCTATTCTGTCTGTCAGCCTGTTAGAGAGTTGAAAATAAATGTATCTAGAACTAGTGTGTGACTAATGTTCAAACTTGTGAATACATCGTGCCAGTTTCTACACAATTGTTACGGACTTTCCGGTTTAATAAATTGGCACCCCATAAATTACAATCCATTTTCAATTGTTAAATTCAATTTTAAAAAATCACCTATGAGTCATAAATTAGTATATTCATATTTAATATAATTATTATATATTTTAGATAAATAAACTCACATTGAACGACATACGCCCCCAGCTCAGCAGCGAGATCGAAAGACACCGGGAGCCTTCCTTGGAGAATGTCCTGTTTGACTTGCAGGAAGAATTGATACCTAAAAAAGAAAAAAAGAGGAATATTGACGAGGGTGCTGAGCTTCTTCACGCCAGACTTTTTATCTGGAAAGTTGCTTCACTGCTGGGAGTTGAGCGTGGCAAGGGAGAAATGTATAAAGGACTAAAAAACCAAAAGGTCAGGTTGCGGTTAAAGATTGACCGCAAACTTTGGTTTTACAGTCAGGCCGCCTGTGGTTTCTCTCCTTCACCATGTAAAGCCATCGTTAAGTACTTTTGCATTCTCTTTACGAAAGCGTCGACAATTCGATTCAGAACTTGACCACGATTGAGCGATTCAACCATATCCCGCATCAATCCGTACTTTTCTCTGATTTATGTTTACCTCTTCTTTACATGCATACAATTTCCTTAAAACTAGAGAGAATTTGAATAATATTTAAAAAATGCTGCATTTCTAATTAGGCAACTAATTATTTTTGACACTGAAATCGGTGTTGAAACAACACTTCGTCTATCGCTTGTATTTGGGCGATATTTCTGTATCTGGAACTTAACTTTTGTTCCGACATTTCTCATGCAGCTAAGGCTCTCTGATGGTTCCCAAGTGTGGCTGGGTATAAAAAATGGATGTATAAAAAGTGATCTGCAATGCAACATGCGGTGGTTCCGGACGTTCGCAGAAGGCAGCCAAACCTTCTTTTTTGTCATATATGCCGCACCCATTCGCGTTAGAATGAATAACCACAAATCAAATAGCAGACAATTGATGTGAGTGCCGCTTAATGTCTGGAAATGCAGCCATTGGCCAGCAGGATATAACAGAATTCGAAACGCAGACAGTATGACTGGACTGCAAGTTGCAAGACATAAACTTCTGCTTCGTTGAAGGATAAGGCGCTACCACCAATGCTTATTCGAATTTTGCTGTTGCAGCACTGCAAACCTCCAAAGCTATATTCCACCTTCAGCAAATATGAAGCTGCTTTGTTTATAATAAAGCGGAAGAAGCGGAAGTTATTTCCTAAGGGAAAAGAAGAGACTGGATTAAATCTTCAAACCTTATTAATTATTTTTTTTTTATAAAATATCATTGTAATTTTGTCGATAAATTATTAAATTTCCAATGGGGTTTAATAACACGTCTAGACAATTCAGTATCGTTAATTAATTTCTTATGATTCTTCCGTACAATTAATAGAGTCGTTAAAGTGCTTTTCTTTTCGCTTGATCTGTATTATAAATTATTATAGTTACCTTGTGGGTGGAAAGCAGGAGATAGAATTATTGAGATTCCTGCGAGTGTTATTAATGGACTTAAATCATCAACGAAGCTCTTTTTAAGTTTTAAATTTAAATTCAAGTGTCCAAAATTCTTTTAAGTTTATAAAAATCTTTTGAAATCACTTTACACTTTAGTTTCGCCAACTTTACGTTTGCAATAATAAATATTTTTCATTAAAATTTGGCAATTTACCTCTGTCTGCACGAAACAGAAGTAAATGGCCTAATTATTAATTTATAAGTTTTTAGTCATGGATATTTAAAATCTAGAAAATAAAATTACAAAATATCATCTATTTCCAGAGTTATTCGAAAATAAATTGAACACGCCCGTGCTCGCACTGCGGGGGAGGTGTCACGTCCAGTGAGAGTAGTAAATTATTACTTAAATACTAATAAATTATATGCAAATATTAAACAGATTTTATTAATGTTATTTTTTTCTTTAATTAATTCGTACCATAAAAATTGTATTTCTTTTATTTATTCAATTTGCCCTTATTCGTATAGTTGCATATATTGTACCATTGGATTCAATCTGAAAGTACCTTAATATCGATCTGCTGTCAATAAGTTAGACAGACAATTCAAAGTTTGCAAATTGCGGGGGCGATTAATCAAGCAACTTGGATTTACGTGAATCACAGAGTCTAGATCGGAGCTCCCAAACCAGTTACGATAGGAGTGTTAAAATTTAATCTGAAACCGGTTCGTGTTTTATTTTTTGTTCATGGATTCACTTAAAATTCATTATAAAAGTTCTATTTCATTTTTATCCCATTATTTTTCATATTTTCAATATTTCTAATGAAAATAAAAGCTAATCAAAATAAATGGCGTCCACTCTTTTTCTTAATAATCGCTTATCAAATTTGAAAACTTTATTCTCACTTACATTTCGAAAGGTCGACTGAAAAATCTTGAAAAATAAATTTTTTTTTCAGCAATTTTCTAGTATCGCAAATTTTAAATTTCGGTGTCGGTATGTAATTTGATATTGTCACCGATTTTATAATGTCCGGTACTTTATTTTTCAGAATTTAATTTGTCGGAAATTTTCCAGTGTCGGGAATTTTATATTTTGAGATTTTTCAGTCGTCCCATTTCAAATTGTAGGAAAATAAAAATCCTTCCTTTTCATTTTCAAGATCCTCCACCTACTCTTATTTTATTTCTTCATAAAAAGGAGAAATCTGCAACAAAAGACAAGAAAGTAACTTTTCCACGAAATTATTTCAACGAAAACAACACGTAAAAAAATCAAAGAGCAATATCGTAACATTATATAAGGTAAACAAGATCTTATTTGCCGAAGATGATGTTCAGAAAAGAATGCGAGAAAAACACGGACGGTCATTTCGTAAATTTTAGGCAAGGATCGGGAGTTCGCGAAACAAAATGCTACCGCCTTTTCTTTTTATGATCCTCTATAGTCGATCGTGTTGTCAGGGGGTGCCGCGAGGTGCAATTTTGTGCTCTTCGGTAGGAAAAGAAGACTGAAAAAAAAAACGAGTTACGCGAAAGAAGCGAGTAAGCATTGGCGAACGGTGGACCGAACACCGGAATGCTGGGGCTCTATAATTTTCATTTTCGGTACGGTAAATTGGTATGCGCCGTTAATTGCTAAGGTCTCGCAAGCCTAAGGCCAAACACGGAATAAGTTTGAACTATGAGGAGTCTCCCTTTTTCTCAGTTCCTTTCTTCTTCCCGCTTCCCTCTCGCCTTTCCTTTTTTAAGGGCGTTGTACTCAAATGCTGTCTAAAAAATTCAATTTCTCCATTTTACTCCACGAGCACTAGAAATATATTTTTTCAGCTCTAAGGCGTTACTCTTTTATAAAATAGAAATGTAACTGTAGAGCGAAAAAATATTGAATTCGAATAATTTTCGCCTCAAAGGAGGAATTAGAAATCTATCCTCAAAATTCAATCGTTTCGTTTTATGAAAAAAGTACTATGGTGGGGGAAAATATCTATTTATAATATTTGTGAAGTAAATTGAAGAGATAGAATTTTAACCCTCATCAGTCCCTCATTTCGCCACCTTAATCAGTCCCTTGAGTGTCAAATTGACACTTTGAGGTAAATTAAAGATAGTTTAAACTTCTTTCTTGTGGAATCAATGAGGAAATATTAATTCAAGATTGGAGAACTTTTTTATGTTGATTCGAATATTTTTGTGTAGAAAAATATTCGCCTTTCTTCAAGTATTTAAATAGAATAATTGTGCGGTAAAGTTGAAAATAGTGTAGACTAGATCTCATATTAACTTTCCAGACAAGTTGAATGGTTTCTTATATCTCATGGTGGTCTAATTTATTCTACAACTGCCGTTGTTAGTTTTCCTCGTTTTCTTTATTGGATAGTTCGATCTTGGCTACAACCTACCCTATCTAAGATTCTCGTGACTGAGTCCAGCTCATTTATTTTATGGGTTTTCTTTGATACCCTTTCTCAAGATTACGACAATATCTCTGATTGGTGCTCGTTCACCCGAAAAGCCTTATCCTTAGCTTTCAGTCTAAATGACCCCGGATACAGTAGCCCCCGTCCTAATTTTTCTTTCACTATATAAATGAGGAAGACAAGAAAGTAGAGATTATCCCGGGAGAATTATCTATCTGAGAATATTGTGGACTCGCATCATTAATCCTGATAAAGATGTAGTCTCCATGCGAGGAATTTTTTTCTCCCTTGCCACTAAAATTGGCCATTATGTACGCGCCACTTTCTAGGATATCGGTGTGGTGGCAAGAACAAAGCCTCTAGATACTCCTTATCACAGCAATTTCCTCCCTTCTTCCTCTTTCTGTGCTGAATCAAAAACTACACACCCGTACAATCTTTTTCAGGATCGACACATTGTATCGCACTCAGTATTGTGGAGAGTGATAAGTCATTGCAGATCGTCAGTCTCATCCGATATAAAACAAACAGCGCCAATTTGAACAAAAGCAAGAGAAAAGCACTTGGCCAGAAATGACGGTAGTAGATTCGTTGGAGGAGAAAAAGCGCCTGGAAAGCAACGAGCTCAATCTATATGCTAATGCATCCATCTTTTATCTCGCGTATGAGCAATCAATGAGTTCGTATATGTGTGGTTAGTAAGGTCTTATGGGCCCTTTTCTGTTGGTGAGAGAAAACACAAATAAGAGGTAGAGGAGAGAGAGAAAGAGCGGAAACAAGGCAGGAGAGAGAGAGAGAGAATAAAAGGAAAAGAGAAAAAGGGAGAATGTGAAAGAACAAAGGAAGAGAGAAAGGTCAAATGAGGTAGACAAAAAAATAATGAAAGGAAAAGTTGGGCTTTTACAAAAGTTGAAAAATCTGAAACTTAAAGCGATAGATTGGAACTGGAAATTTCGGTTAATTAGAGGAGAGTATATCTAAATTTTTGAAGATTATTCTTGACCTACACTTGCAATAAAAATGCTGATCCTACTATCCTGATTATATAGAGTTTAACCATCCTGAAATCTGAATTTCTAATCGTATAGAAATATAGTAATTTAAAAAAAAAATTGCATTTGGAATTCCGCTCGCTTCTGACGATAAAGACGCAATCGTGATTCGAGTTTTTAAAAACTACTACCTGTACATTGTTCCTTAGATCTCATTTAGATTAAAAGTGCACGTGTTTATTTTAGTAAGAATTTTTAGAATTTAAAAAAGTGAATACAAAACGATTCACAAGAATCTAAAAAAATTTATAGTTTAAAGCGAATTTAAGGAATACCTATACAAAAAAATTCAGGAATTTTTTGAGTTTTTTTTTTTAAAGCGATTTAGCATACTGAAAACTGTACGAGGACGTAGAAGGTTCAAGGTAGGGAAAGTGACTTTACATTTAAATCTCACCTTGTAATTTCTTCAATGAGCTTGCAGGGATCGGCTGCGTAGAATTTCACGCCAAAGTAGAGGGTGTGCGCGTCTAGACTGAGGTCTCCCTTTTGAAATTTGAGTTGCTTGCCGATCTTCTTGCTGGGGTCCAGCCATTGCTGCAAAAGGATTCGAAAATTACGACATTGAATCGAGCTAAATTAATTCCCTATTCGAGGCGCCCTAAACGGGTTGACGTATCGCTCAGGAAGACCGGAAATTATAGCAGTGCTCGGTATTTCCCGTTGATAATAATCTCATCTTCATCTGCCCCGAGGCTAAGTAATCGGAGACATCGGAGGGATTCGCATGTGGATTTATAGTACTGAGAATCTAATTAACAACGGTCAACTCCATTTTCTCCAATTTTCTCCAGTCCCGGCCCTGCCCACTGCTTTTGCCACTAACGTCCTTAATCAATTATTTTTACGAGTATTTCTTCGATTTTCAAAGAAAGATAATCAAATTTTTCAACTGTGGATAATTTGTTATCAATATTTGAAAGCTCTTATTTGAAAGCTCTTTGCTAGTTTGAATGCTATGTTGAACATTTTGCTAGAATTATTTTACGACTTTTCGAAACAAGTTCTCGAAAAGAAAATTGAATTTTTTTCTGGGGGTATTACTTGTAGGAGCAGGTTTTGGTTTTGAGAGAACAAAATAGGGAAAGTCGGAGGCGAAGCAACCTTGAGCCAGTCAATTTAGTCTCGAATGAACGGAATTGGTCCAAACCTGATTCCAGTCATTATAACTGGTCTAGGAAAAAACTTGAAACTAATTTTATTCCACCTCTGAGATTGATATCTTAATATGAAGTTTTATCGCTCCCACTTTCGTGGGCAGCATTTGAATCTCTTCATTAAGAAAATTATTTGAATTATTACAAGGAGTCAAACATGGAAGTTCATCTTATCTTAATGGAACCAAATAAATTTCTTACAAGATAAAGATGAGGTAACTTTATTTTCAATACTTACAGTTTGGTTTTCTTGGTCGAGATAACGGAGTCCAAAGTAGGCAGTTTCCAACAAGTTCAGATGTCTAAATACTCTGTCCAAAAGTTCCTGCCCCAGGTTTGAACTCTAAAACAAAAACACACGAATTATTAGGTAATGAGTTTTTGAGCGTTTTATTTTGAAAAAAAAAATAGCAAGGATTATAAAAAGTTTTCATTTAGTAGAAGCCAAATAATTCAAAGAAATCAAAGAATTTAAGATGAATGAAAAATAATTCAAAAGAATTTACAAGATTTCAATTAATTTCAAAATAGGTTTTAGGGAAATTCAACAGATTTCTTGGGATTCAAAGCGAATTCAAAAGAATTCGCGGGATAAAAAATTCAAGATATGCTCAGCCGATATTAATATTTAAATTTCAATTTTTATTCGAATATTTGAAGAACAAATCAAAAGGATATCTATGATAAAAAATTTAATTAATCTTGGCTTTGTTGAGGGTTCTTTTTGAAGCGTGAAATTTATCACAATAGTTTAGCTTGTTTCTAGGAGACTATGAATAAATAAGGCTCTCTTATAGTGATAATTGACGTAGTCATAATGGCATTCCACTTTCATTCTTTAATCTCTCGTTACTTGAGTTCTTTTTAAAATCAGAGAACATGGATGCGACAAGTGCTTCCTTTAATGATCGTCTTCCGCGATATTTGCATGTAGACGGAAAGCGAGTGGATAATTTCGCAGTTCCCTTTAATCTTTGCAACAAGTGCACGTGATTTGTCCTAACAACTATGTCTGCAACCGCGGGTTTACTTGGTTATTCAAAGGGATTTTAAATCATTTTATATCTGAACGGTTGATGAAGTTAAATTAAAGATCAAAAGAATACGAGTTGTATTTCTCTCTTGCTTTTTGAAATTTCTTTTTAAAACGACAAAGAATTTTTATATTCTGAATTTGAAGGATCCAATTTGGTCTTTTCTAATTTAAATGTAAGCTAATATTATAAAGATTGAATGTTGAAGGCATTGTAACTTTTCCGCTTTGAAGTGAAATGATGTAAGCATTTTTAAGTATGAATTCAAGATCTCTTTCAGAAGATTCAAGTTTAAAAGTTTGAATATAAAAGCGTTGAAACGTGAATACTTTACAAATTTCACAGCATCTGTAGTTCGACGCATTGAATTTTAAAGTAATCAAACCTCAAAGCTTCGAATTTCAATTTCCTCAGATTTAATGGGAAACAGGAGTCACCAGTGAAATTCAATCGAGTGAAAAATAAGCATCACGGCAGGGCATCGTAAAGTATTTTTTTAGCTCAATTTTGCATCCAAAATTACATCCTGCGATTATGAAACAGTTAGAAAAAGTACCTTCTTCATAATTTTTATCTTCTAATAAAATTTAAATAAAAATCCTAAGAATTCACAAGAATTCAAAAGAATCCACACAACTCACAGGAATTCACCAGAACTTAATAGAATTCAAAGTAAATTCAAAAAGTGTATTTAAAAGAATTCATGGTGAATTCCAAAAAATTTTCAAGAATTCAAAATAATTTTAAAAATTTCAATTTGAATTTAATATAAAATTGCGTGTACTCTTCCCAAATTTCCGTACGATTAAGCAAATTAAGCAGAAAATAATAATAATAATATATATATTATATTGCTATAATGTAAAATAAAAATGTTCACCGACTATAAAGGCCTTAAAAGTACCACCTAAATTCTGTTTCAATCCCAACGAAATCCGATCCGAAAAAATCAGATCTTTCGAAAACCATTTCACGAGAACGAAAGCCAGGAAAATTGTCACAAGTATTATCTGGACAGAGTAGAAGATTTGTAGTAAGGCGCCGTGGTTAATCTGAGCAGAGAATCTATCCTTGCGTACTTGACTTTTACTTTTTGTTTTTCCTTTAGTTCCCTCGCCTGTGCAGGGACTCCGGGAGGGTGCCCAAGAATTCTAGGTTCTGAATCGAACGCGTTGACCGAGATCAGAGTTCCTGCGTACGTGAACGGAGGAAAAAAAAGACGAAAGCAGAAGAGTCAGAAGGCAGAAGAGAGAAGGAGAAAGAAAAGAAACTTCAACGACGTTTGCCAAGGTTTACTGACCAGTTGCAAGTCCTTTTAAATCTCCGTAATCGCGTCCACCGTAGAGATTGAAGTCTCTCGAAATCTACGTCTGGCTTTGCTTAAACCAAGAAAAAAAAAAGTAACACTTTTTTTCTGAGAGAGTTCGTAGAACTCGAAGAAATTACGGTGGAGTAGGAAAAATGTTTTTGTACAAAGACGCAACAATAGTGAGAAAAGGCATTACGGTTGCATTAATTCGCTCTTTCCTGGTTGCGGAATTTGTTGGGTAATGTTATGTTTAGGGTAATGTTCTATGTGAAGAATAGTAATTAATTTTGATAATTCAGGGTGGCCCTTAATAGTTATCCAGAATTTGAATTTAAATTTTAAAGCAATAGAATAATTTATTTAGCACCTTCTTCAAATCGCCTGAAATTACTTTATCTATTTTGATAACTATTTAATAAAATCTCTTAAAATCTTTATAGTAATACCTTGACATTCTTTCAAATCTTATGAAATCCTTTAAAGATCCTTAAAATTCACAAAAAGAACTCTTGAAATCACATGAGATCTCTTGATTTCAAAAAAAGTCTAGAAATTTTAAGAGATTTTAAGAGATTCTAAGTAATTTCAATAGATTTTCAAAAGATTTCTGGAGATCTCAAAAGAGTTTGAAAGATTTCCCTGAAAATTTCAAGAAATTTTGTAAAATCGATTGACCTATTGAGTTCGGATCAAATTTAAAAAGACCATAAAAATTAATTCTTTAACCCATTAAGTCAGCATGTTTTTTGGTACTTTGGTTTCCAATTGGTTCTTTGGACTGTTAAATTTGTTCAACAAACCCAAAATGAAATGAAATATTTTTTGTGATAACATATACGACTGCAATACCATAAAATGTTATTTGAAATACAGGATGGCATTTAGAAGAAATTTTTCCTCCTATAGACCTAGAAAACATGAAAAATTGCTAACAAAAACTTTCAGAATATGAAAAAGCAATACAGATCTGCATACTCCAGTCTAAATAAACTCTCTATGAAAATTCTTCGCTGTTAATCTTCGAAACACTGCATTCATTTCAACCAAGAGGAAAAAAATGAACCATAGGCTGAAAGAGTCACAAGTCAACGAATCTCCATTTTCAGTCTACTCATACAAGTACGTACTCAAGTGCACGGGACTTCCAATCTACGAAACGTTGAATTTGAACCGAGTGGATCGAACGCAAAGAATCTCGGGCTCTGGAACTTGCTCCGTTTTTAGGATGCATTGTTCCCTTTTTTTCCCTCCCATCCTTCCTCACCCCTTTTTTGTCTTCTTCTCCATGTCATTTACTTCTTTTTCTTGCAACACTCTCGCTCAAATGCCGACGGTGCGGTTTGGTTTGGTATTGTCGGATCTGTACACAGAAAGGTCTATGGCCTGATGCTCCTTCCGCAGACGAAGAGTACGAGGAGCAGAGGAGGTGTAGTCCTGCTGAATCGGGGGTGGGGATATTCCGGTACTTCTTTTTCTTCCTTTTACTTACATAATGTACGTACGCCTTGCTACCAACGAAGTGGGACCTCGTATGTTGGTATAAGTGCCATTGGGAATGTTGGTATATCTATATGATATACAATTATACATAAACATACATATATACATACATACATATATATGGATATACATGTATATATACATGAGCTATGTATGCAGACAGAATACAGACACTAGGATGAGTTGGAGAACACTTATCTTCGAGTCGTCTTCGTCATGGTCCGTGGTAGTCGTAAGGCTGCAAACGTGACGGAGGCGTGTCACATCAGAATACAAAAGGTATAATACCCACATACCGATGCTGCTAACTCATACCTACTGGTGAATACCAATCCCTAAAGTCGTCTTCACCACTTTCTTTTACTTCTTTCTTCAGATCACGAAAGATAGTATTTTTTTCTGGTGAAGTCAGACTCTGCGATTGTAACTTGACATGATTATTAAGGACATGTGTCACTTATTTTGGAAAATTAAATTTGCAAACTTAGAGCGACGATTTTCAATATTTCACATCTATCCCGCTTCTTACGTAAGTATTCGTAAAATTTTCCCCTTCCACTCCCCCTCCTTTTCCCAATTTCTTGGGTAACATTTTTTATTCTTCATTGTCAGATCAAATAAATAGTATCAGAAATTTTTTACTTTAATGCGTGAAGAAATTTAAAGTAAAGGTATAAATTCGAACCCTTTCAAATTTGTACAATTTCTTCGAATTCTTTTGAATTACTTTACGTTTTCTTGAAACCCTTTAGATTTTTTTTTAAATCTTTGAATTCATTGAAATTTACTTGAATTCTTTAAATTTTACCTTAAATAACTGAATAACTTGAATTGTTTTAATTTTAGCTTCTCTTCTTTTGAAATCTTTTGAATCCCTTCGAATTCCTTGGAATTGTCTCGAATTCTTCTTTTCAAATCAACTTAATTCGAGCTTATATTCTATTAATTTTTTATCTCGTTTCTGATATATGAATTCAGATTAAAATAAATTGCGAATTAAAAATTCTAGGTAATTCTATGGAATTTTTGGGAATTTTAGTAAATTTTTGGGAGTTCTATGGCGAATTCGTGTGAATTCTAGTGCATTTTCTAGAGGCATAGTAAATTCTTGGGAACTATAGTGAATTTTTTAGATATGTATTAAATTCTTGAGAATTTTAGTGAATTCTTCGAATTCTAGTGACGTATTGGGAATTCTGTTGAATTCTTGAAAATTCTAGACAATTCTTGGGAATTCTAATGAACTCTTGAAAAGTAAAGAGAATTCTAGTTAATTCTAATAAATTGTGGTAAATTCTTTGAATTCTAGTGACTTATTGAGAATTCTTTGAAATCTAGTAAGTTCTTTGGGGATTGTATACAGTCTGAATTGACATAGTTTGAATTCTTTGAATTGTAGTGAATTCATGAGAATTCTAGTGATTTCTTGGAAATTCTATTGTGATAAAAAACTTGATTTTCCAAAAAAGAAAACAATAAATATTTTCACTTCCACTTGTTCCAAAAGACGAGGTCCCAAATATTTTTACGTGAAAATGGGAAGTATTATCCTTTAACTTGGAGGAGTATGTGTTATTTAAATTATACTATTTTAATGCTAAATTAAGAATGCGTGTTAATAACTAGTAGCTATCCAAATTGTGCATTGTGGAATGAAACATTACTTTGAGCCCTTCTGCTGGGCGTGGAAGGGTAAATACGCGCCAAGAGGCATATTCAATTACCTTGCCATTTTCAAGTTGCGATCTGAAATTAGCACTCTTGCGACGAGTAGGCACTCTTTTTTGCAATATTCCCAACGTCCATTAAAATCTCATACTGAGTCAGGTACGTATGTGCATATCAGAGCAGCTTACGAGCTCGGATTCTGAGAAGCCCTACGTGAGCGAATATCCTTGCTTCCGGCACATCCGTTTGCCTCGAGCATGATTCCTTGTTCCACTATTATAAGACTGTCTCCTTCCTTGGCTGGCTTTTCAATGAAAGTCCACTTTAACATACATAAAAGTCTTGTTGTCGAGCTATTCAGGGCTCGAAATATATTACACCTTGGTGTACATAAATAAATTGGAAGGTAAAGTATCCACGCCCGACGGGATATCGCAATGAAGGCTTTTATCCATTTTTTTCCTGCTACATTGTATGCAGGATTTTTAGTGTCAAGATTTATTGAGATTCATGTTTTGATTTGAAAAGCTTTTGAGTTCTAGACTAAAAATATTGCACGCCATCAAAATTCAAAGGCTTTTGAGTATTTTTATCCAACTTCCCTTTTCACCTGCTTTACATTTCCTTTCTTGCTAACAACATTAAACAAGCAATTTCATTAATGAGCCCCTTCCCACCTTTGCTCTCTCCTTCAAATTTTCGTCTTTCCTAATCTGCACTTTACCTACTTGGCGACTTTCCTAACTATACTTTCCCTACTTGGAAATACTTCTACTTTTATTTTCCTTCATATATAGAAATATCCTAATCACGTCTATTCTTGTTCTTGAACCTAAATCTTTAAAAGTTTGAAAAATTAGAACACAGAAGTTCTGATCCTTTTATTAAATCAGTAGAGAAATGGTGATTATAAAAGTGATTAATTCGTGCTTTATTGCGTCATAAATCCTGAAAAGACACACTTCGCGTTTTGCAATTCATTTCCGATGCTATTTAACTTTAACCTTCCCCAAGGCTTCGCCTCCAGTTAGGGGAAACATTTCAATGCTGGCGGCTCTTTTCCTACCCATGAAACTACCATAAGTCTTGCCGACAAACGATGCGTGACCTCAAGGACCACTATAAATTCATACACATAGACCCTAAACTCGAAATTACATAGAAACTTAGTCATGGGAACTCATATGTAGAATTGTGCAGTGTGCATGTGCACTTTTAAGTATAGTTTCATTTAAGGAGTTTCGCGTCGTCCGGTGGCAGGACGTATAGAATGCATTGCTGGATGATGTCAGAAAACAAACAAAGAGCGTCGGTCACGACACTAAAGACTATAAGCAAGTACAGCACCATGGAACCACCTTCTCGATTCCTCTTTCCAGGCGCTTCACGACAATCTGTATATCTGGGTAGTCCCTATACCCACACATGATGCCATTTTTTGTC
Source organism: Synergus magnus (assembly GCA_032275165.1). Classification (NCBI taxonomy): domain Eukaryota; kingdom Metazoa; phylum Arthropoda; class Insecta; order Hymenoptera; family Cynipidae; genus Synergus; species Synergus magnus. Next base: position 14,239,240 of record JAUESH010000020.1, on the reverse strand, counting down.
CAATACACGAGTCTCGAGAAATGCCGGGTAGAAAATGTACATTCTGCAATGTACATACATGACTGGCAATAAAATCTGGTTGGAGATATCACCAAGGGAGTAGAATTACGATTCAAACTTACTTCGGTGACTGCTTATTGTTCTCTGAATAAACAGTAAATACTAAAGAAGGAGAATTCAATTTTCACTTTACCAGTCACTTAGAAACGAATTAATGATAATAAATACCATAAATTCATTTATATTCTGTCCACATTGAAGCTCCTGTTCAGCTTACTTGTCGCGTGTCTTTGTCATGCAATTTTTTTTATCAGTGTAATTGGTTATTAGTAATTATGTCAGTTTGACATTTATGCTAAAGAATTTCCAGGTATTCTGTGAGATTTTAATGAATATTAAATGTTGCCGTGGAACTTCAAGAAATTTCTCAGAATTTTAAGAGATTTTCACGAATTTTAAGGGATTTCAAGAGCTTTTTAGGAATTTTAGAGATTTTTACGAATTTTATGTAATTTTAAGGGGGTCTTCTTATGTAATACCTTATTTTCGAGCCCTATTTTCAAAAATTTATTAGGGGCCATCCATAAACCACGTGGACTGTTTAGGGGGGGGGGGAGGTTTGGAAAAATTCCACGCTTGTCCACGAGGGGGACCGGGAGGGTCGGGGTATAATCCACCTGGACACACGTTTTAAGTTTACATTCTCAAGTAAATTCGAATATTCAGCCAATTCAACTCTCCTTTTGGCCCCTTGCCTTTGAAGACCAATAATATCTATATTTTCATAAAATATGTCCACGTGGACAGAGTAGGGAAGGGGGGGGGGTGTTCGTCAAAATTCCACGGCTGTCTACGAGCGGGGGAGGGGGAATCAAAAAGTGGTGAAAAATTGTCCACGTGGTTTATGGATGGCCCCATTATGAGAAAACTACGAATGATTTTTGGACGCGGTTTCGATTATGTAATGTACTCGTTTATTCTTAATCTTTTAACACTATTTTTTGTTCTATATAAAATTCACATTCGTGACTTTCATTTGTCCTTGACTACGCCCTTGTTTTTTAAGGTGGGGTGAACGTTTGTAGACAAGCCATTGCACTTAACGAGTCGGCTTTTCAATTTTTTTTTTCAGCAACATGTCGCTATGGTTAGACACAAGATTTTTTGGATATTCTTATCCAATAAATTTTTACAACCATTATTAGCACAAAAAAAAAGAAAAAAATTTTTTTTTCTACAAAAATCTGTAATTTTGGAAATTTTTTACCTAAAAGGTCAAAACCGTTTACCCCGTGGGCTCTGGACTTTTTTGACAGGGGCGTAGTCAAGGACAGATAGAAGTCACGAATTTGAATTTTATGAAGAACAAAAAATAGTGTTAAAAGACTAAGAATAAACGAGTGAATTAATCGAAACCGCGTCCAAAAATCATTTGTAGTTTTCTCACAATCAACTTTTGAAAATAGGGCTCGAAAATAAAGAATTACATGAGAAGACCCCCTTAAGGAATTTCAAGAGAATGTCTTTCGAAAACTCGTAAAATCTTTAAACTTTAGTAATATGTAGTACAAAAGGTGGTATAAAGTTTCCAAAAAGTATATTACGTGGTCTTGAATAGCCCCTAAAATGACATTGATGAGATGTGAGGGTAAGTAAGTAACGAAAAGAAGTCAGATTAAAGAGCTGAGAAACAAGATAGCTAGGGAGTATGAAGCTTGAAGGGGAGAAATAGAAAGAGAGGTGGAGTTGAGAACAGGCTTAGAGGAAAGTGAGGCGCTTATTAATAAGGCAGAAGGGAAAGTTGAAAGGTAAGAAAGCAGGGGCAAAAGAAATAGAATATAGCAAAAAGAGGAGAAACTGGAAACTGATGTAATGCAGACTCAAGAGAGCAAGAAGAGTCTACCTCACAGAAAGTGAAGATAAAGTATCATTAGAGGTATAATGAAAGACTGGGAGGGAAGAGTGAGGAGATAAGTAATAGAGATAAAATAAGCAGAAGGGAGAATGATATGCCCAATAAGGTAAGGAAGATCCGAACGATATGCAAACTTAGAAATAAGAAACCTAAACTTGTGGGAACAGTTAAAGCTGATTAAACCTCCCTTAAAAGTTGATTTATTACTGATTTTTTTTTCGGAAACGTGAATTGAAAAATATAGAAAGAATTCGTCTTTACTTCTCGCCTTTTTTATAGATGTTTAGGACTCTGTAGTGTCTGACTTTAAATGGATGATCCATTCATGCCTGACTTTTAATGGACGTTACTACTTGAAGCTCGAAGTTTTTGAATTTATCAGTCTTTCAATTTGCAAACTAGGAGAATTAAAGAGCCTTTAACCTGAACATTTAAGTTTTAGATGCAGAATACAGAAACTTTTTTTAATTTAAAAGCTTCCTTTGAAAGCTTCGGTTAAATAAATTGAACAATATGAAAGCATTTCAATTCCGAAATAATCTAAGTCGTCAATTTACGAATTTAAAAATATAAATGCATCAGGAAAAAAAATTCAACTTTAAGTCCATGCTTTTAAG
>JAUESH010000020.1:14214793-14234110 GCA_032275165.1 Synergus magnus | reverse complement strand
TTATGAGTAAAACAATTTTTGAGTCAATCTAATTATACGCAATATTATATGTAATTTCTCTTAATCAAAAGATGTTAAATAAGTTACACCAACATCTAAGTGTCGATTTACTTAAAAATGTTTCGAAAGGAATATCGCTCGCAATAACAACAAAATTGAGATGTAGTATTATCCAAATGGAAATGCCCCATAAATAAAATTGTATTGCTTCATCTCCAGAATAGTTTTCAGCCTTAACTACGCCCTCAAGATTGTCCGATTCGAAAGAAACAAGTGCAAAGAATAAGGAAGAGATTTATTGGCTGCTAGCCAATCAGAGAAGTGAGCCTGCTTTCTGACCTAAAAACGACAACTCTGTTATTGCCCTTCGAAAAAGGACTAATGTAAGTGATTCGTGGTCGGAGTATAAAGTACACAATTGTACAAGTTCCATGAATGGAAGATCGAATTGAACAAAAAGAGGATCGTTACTCTGGTTACTCTGCCTGCTCTGCCTAGAGAGGAAAATTTCGAGGAAGAGAATTGTTTGATACTTTTTCTGAGGCTGTCAGTCGAGATGAAATCCCATTGACGTGTAATCCTGGGGCGTTTCCGCAGCAACGAGATGCGCTAATTAGTACGAAGGCCGATTTGACTAATAACCGAGAAGCTCAGGTTTAAGTTGCCCTGGCAATCTCAAACGTCGTAACGACGAAGGGATCTCGGATCTGGGTTCTCTGATGTTGGCTCGTGTAATTGGACGTAACTACGATGCAATAATATTTCACGGCTCCTTTGCGAGTGATGCTGGAATACTTAAATGCTGCGATCATCCGTCTTCGTGGAAGAGTAGCAACGAAAAAGACATGATCTTTAGGATCTTGCTCATTCGCTTATGATTTTGCCAAGGGCGTCGGCGTGGTAAGTATATGGAGCTCGGCAGTTGCGGTCAAGCTCCACCTTCTCTGATATCTCCCAGGAATTCGTTCATTCAAAAGTTTAAATCGTTCCTGATTCATGGAGGGCTCGAGGATCATTTCAAGCCTTATACATCAAAAAGTAACCAAGAAATGTTTTCGATTCACATTTTTTTAAACCGCTTCGCCTAGTATTAGGTAGTTAATCCAAATTGAATTAGGGTAGCTGTTAGACTTCATTTTAAAAATTTACTGACTTTTCCATGAGCAATTTTTTTATTTTCTTCAACGATTAATATATTTAATCAAGAGAATTAACATTCGCTGTGTGGACAATCTTAATTACAGATAGAGAATGCCTTGAAATTTCTGAGAATATAGTAGAATTTTTAGAAGTTAATAGAAATCTTTTGGACTTTATTGAAATTCCGTTAAATGATTATAAATCCCCTCAAATTTCTTGAAATTGACTGGAATCACTTCACATATTTTCACAACATATAAAATCTCTGGAAATCTTGAATAATCCCTTGAAACCCTTTGAAATAAATAGATATTGAAAATCTTAAATCCTTAAACTTAATCCTTAAACTTCAATGAAATCCCTTGGAATCTTTTGAAACCCAACCAAATACCTTAAGGGCAAATGGAAGGCGTGACTTTATGAAATCTTTTAAATTCCCTTCAAACTCTTTAAAATTCAACGATATATCTTTTTAAAATAAATTGAATTGAATTTCAACAAAAATTTTTTTTAATTCTTTAAATTCCTTGAAATCCTTTTAATTCCCTTAAAATTCCTGAAAATCCTATAAAATCCCTTGAAATTTCTTAAAAATTCAAGTAAATAATTGGACTGAAATTTCAGACGTCTATTTTGACGAATTTTGTTTATTTCGATTTTTTTCTTTATAATGTTCAAAAAATAAAAACCAAGGTACAGAAACCGTTTTTTTATTTACAGATGCCATTTTAGAGTAAAAAAAAACCAAATACCTCCCTTAAGAAACCATTTTATTAATTAACATTAAAAAAAACAGTTAAAATTGAAAATCTGCCGCAAGAAACAATTTTTTAACAAAAAATAATCCTTCCGTTCAATTAAAAAGTATTAGAAAAAATTGTGACTAAAATTTCCCTTTGCAGAGAAGGGTCAAACTTGGGAAATTAAAAAAAATTTCTTTTGTTAGTATTTTTCTATATCCCGCCGAATCAAAAATGTCAAACTCATATTTTTTTGCAAAAGAGTTACTATTTTTTGCAAAATAGGACATTATAAACTAAAAAATTGAAAAAAAAATCGTCCAAAGAGACATCTGAAATTTCAGTCCAATAAGTAAACATTGAAATCTCTTAAAATTTTCAAAAATCTTTAAAATCATCACATAATTCAATATCTTATAGAAAATCCATAACTTTTCCATGATTTCAAGGCTTTCCCTTACTGGCCCTGGCGGCCACCTCCTCTAAGGTCAATAATAAATATTTTTTGCTAAAACTAGACAATATCTACCGAAAAATAATTCTCGAAATAATTATTATCGCTAACGTAAAGTTGGCAAAATTAAATTTGCTCTTCTGGTAATTACCACACGCCCTTAATTGAAATATTCAATCAGAACGATACAAAAACGTCAATTTCCCTAATAAAAATTGAATTGAACATAAAAAGGGAAAAAACTAGATTCCCCTAAAGAAGTTAATTTTCATGGTGATTCTCATATTCTCTTAAGCCGTTTCTTGCACACAGGTGTTTCAATACGAGTTTCTTGGGGAGGCGTGCATGAAGGGCGCGTCGAATCGGGCGAATTTCTCAAGTAGCATCGCGTTGCAGTTTACGACGTCACACGAATGAGCATCAGACATGAAGAAGCGCGCGATGAAAACTCCGTTGATGATGCGATAACATCGAGGTTTCCTGCCACGAGGGAGATTTCAAAGGTGCTCAAAGGCCGTAAAAGGCCGTACTTTTGAACAAGGTATATTCATAAATAATACGATGATCCCCCGCGAATATATGTACACACAAATATACGTATAGAATTTGTTTAGTATTATACGTTTGTGAATTTTCCTCTGCCGGAAAGGATCGCGTTTTATCCTGTCCCTTCAGCTTGACGCCGGATTCGCTATTTTCCTCTATTTTCTTGATATTCAAGTCAGGGTTCCTTGCCAAAGAAAATAAAATATAATACGATTCAAATATTAAATTCTGTCACAAAAAAAGACGGTAAAGAGAAAGATTTTCAATTCAATTTGCCTCCTAAGGGCTTTAAATTAAAAACGACATTACATAAGTAATTTCCAAATGAGAACTCCACACAAGAATTTAAAATGAAATTATGCTAATAGGAAAAGACTGAAACACTTATTCCTCGTTCCCAACCAACGTTAAATCAATAAAAAGCAGCCCAGAAGTAAAATAAACGACTTATCATGAATTCTCTCAACTCCAATTTCATATTATCAAAATAGAAAAAAAAATTTAACCCATTTAAAACTTGCAGAAACATTTCTGGAATCACTTTAATAATTCTGTTAGTCTTTCTTTGAGCGCATTTGTATAATTGAGTGAAGGAACGGTTCCTTTATAAATTTTGAACAGAAGCCCCTCTTTTTCCCTCCAACTATCTTCATTCCTCTCCTTATTCTTTTATCAGCTTTCTCCTTTTCTCGAGATAAGTTTAAAAAAGTTTTAGAGTACTTATTATTCTTTGAATACAAAACGAGGGAAATGTAAAGTAGAATGCATTAGGAGCAAGCTCCATCCGTCGATTGACAGTAATTAGATGAAAAGTAAAAGGAAGGTTCGTTTCAATTTTACAGATGAAAAACTTTGCTGGTCGAGTGAAGAATAAAAAGAGAGAGAAAATAGAAAAAGGGAGTGATAAAAGTTCCAGCTTTCAAGTTCCAGGATGGAAGATCGAGTCTAGAGAGGATTCTATCATTGTTGTTATTTTCAACTTTCGTGGGGTCGCCAACTTTCCTTGGATGGATGGATATCGTCAGACGATAAATTGAGGGAAATTTAACGGACGATTAGCATGAAATTCAGATCGGACAGGACGAGGTTTAACAAATAAATCGAGCGGAACTTCTAACTTCCTACAAGTGACACTTTTTTGGTTGATGATGAGACAATGTGGTCGCGAAGCGACCTCAGTGCAGCGAACTCGTCATGCTCTTCTGAAAATGATGATTTTCACGGCGAGAGGAAGTTAAATGGAAAGTTGACACTTTAAACGACCACCTAAAGGTCGAAATATTATAGTAATTATATATATTATCTACATTAGAAATTATAGTCCTTCAAATAACAATAAAACTACAATTTTTTCCTGGAAATAACACAAAATCGAACTTTTAATAATGGAAGAGCTGGATTTTTAAAGATTTCCAGAAATTTTAAGTGATTTTAAAGGATTTCAAGTGATTTCGAGAGATTGAAGCGATGTCCAATAATGTGAAGTTATTTTAAACGATTTTAATGAATTTCAAAAAATTTGAAGCGATATCAAATGATTTTATGCTGTTTTAAAGGATTTAAAAAAATCTCAAATGGTCTCAGGGATAATTGCCAATGAACCATTTTATGTAGCTGTAGTATTAGTTCATGATTAGGACAAAGTATATTGCTGGACGGGGAATCGAACTCCCATGAGTGACTTTCTGCAGACGAGTAACAGAAAATATATCTTATTTTTAGTCCGCTCGACCACTCTCTCATCCAATTACAATACTATAGATTCCAATTCTTATTGAAATTATACGGAACTAATAATTGTATCAAGTTTTATTTTAAACAAAATACAAATATTAAAAATCGAGTTTCATAAATTCAAACATTTATTCTACGTAAAAAAAAACTTTAATCCTTTAAGGGTCACTTTTGCAGCTGAGTAACATTCACTATTTTCGATTTTCTTGATTTTCAAGTAACAAGCTTAGAGTTCCGCAAAATAAATGATCATACATTATTCCTGAATTTTTTCATAATTTTCATTCAACGGGTTCTAAGCTTGGCCCTTAAAGGGTTAAAAAAGCACGGAAGAATTGCTAGAAAATTGCTCTCAGCTAACAATAAGTCAGTAGGCGCCTCTCCATAACTCTTCTAAATCAACAGGTAGTACGCTTAAATAATTCTGAGAAGATTCAAGAAAAATATTTTTTTTTTTAGAAACTAACCATCTCTAGAGTAAATGCTGCGATCAATTTCCTTTAAAAAGTAGAAATAAGTATTGTTATAAAATATAATCTAAGAAACCTGATACAAGAAAGTCCATATATTCCTAATCAACTTTATTAATACTTTTAATTGAAAATCACAAACAATGAGGATATCAAGAAAATTCAGATCAGAAAATACATCTAATGAATTGAAAAATATGTATTTATGAGTCGAATGAAAAAAAAAAATCAAGTTGTTGAAGATATCACCAATGAAACAAGAAATGATTAAATTCCTCGAAAGTGCAAATCTTTTAACCGTATCCCTTTTAATTCCCTGGACGATCCCTGGCACGTTGTATCATCTACTTCGGTAGATTAAAACAATATTTAGTTCCCAAGTGGGTTCTCGAAGTAGATCATCGAGGAGTCGAATTGAGTAGAGCGCCCGGGGCTGTAGGTTGATTCTATGGTGAATCATATACCATAGAGAATACCGAGCGATACACTAACCATGCAAAGTTAGGGTACACTTCTATTTTAAATAACTCTTTGCTTTCATATCTCTAATAATACATTACTACAATTTTCACCCTTCTTAAGGCTCTTGGAGCATTTTCAAAAATATAAAAATTGCTGTAGATCACTCTAAGCCGCCATTTTTTCAAGCATTTTGAAAATATCATTTTGAGGCCGCAAAAATACACGGTTTGAAGTGCCGTTTAGCAAGGAAGGGTTTCTCGATATGAGGAATGGTGTTCTGAAGCATTTTTTTTTAAACTAATTTTTTTGGCTAAAATAGAAAAGTTTAAATACACGGGTGAAAGAAGGGTATACCTCGTGTATTTAAACTTTTCTATTTTAGCCAAACAAATTAGTTTTTAAAAAAACGGCTTCATAGCACCATTCCTCATATCGAGAAACCCTTCCTTGCTAAACGGCACTTCTAACCGTGTTTTTTTTGCGGCCACAAAATGATATTTTCAAAATGCTCAAAACAATGGCAGATTAGAGTGATCTACATATTTCGCCATTTTTTGGAGCTTATTTAAAATTTTTTGTCCGATGCTCCAACAGCCTTAACATATGTCATGATGAAAGGAAATAGTACTTTAATCTTCGAAAAACTTGAATAATTCCTTGAAATTCTTTTCAATCTTATGAAATTCTTTCTAATCTCTAGAACTTTCAATAAATGTGTAAAAATTCAAGATATTTTATGGGAAGTCAGAATATTTTACGTGGTTTCAAGTGATCTCAAAATATTTCAAGAGAATAGGAAAAATTTAAAACTATTTCGTAAAATCCCTTTGAGTGTGAAAAAATCTTTCGAAATTCGTTCCTCTGGAAAAAAAATTCCAGGCAAATGTCCTCTGGAGGAAAAGTTGATGGAAAAATCTGCTCAATTATTAAGGGCATGTGATACTTTACCATAAGAGTAATTTAGTTTCTGCAACTTTGTGCTCGCAGTAACAAATATTTTTTGCTAAAACTGGGCCATTTACCTCCGTCTATTCGAAACGGAAGTAAATGGCCTAGTTTTAGCAAAAAATATTTATTATTGCAAGCGTAAAGAAGAAAATAGAATAATGTTGCTTGGAGAATCAAACATATGATGGAAACAGTTAAAATGTATTTCATTCTTTCAGGAATTTCAAGAGATTTTAAAGCGACTTCAAGGGTTTTCATAAATTTTTAAGGACTACAGAGAAATTATATCAAATTTTCAATAATTTTCAGGTATCTTTAAAAATTTCTTGGAGATTTCAGGAACTTTAAGGGATTTCGAAAGATTTTAAGAAATTTCAAGTGATTTTAAGAAATTTGAAAAAATTTTGAGATATTTTTTTAAGCTTGGAGAGTCTGAGATATGATGAAAACAGTCAAAATGTTCAATTCTTTCAATTTCCACAGTCAAAAGTTACCACTCCTGGTTTATTCATACGGAAATTAAATCTTCCTTTCTCGACATCAGCAGGCATTATATCTTGCTCTTAACCACCTCCGTGGTTAATTTAACAGTCTCGTGACGTCTGCGAATATTTTAACTACCTCATCATTTCTGATTTTTAGCCATAACCAGCTACAATGTACCACGGCGTAATGTCTTCGTGCAAAAGGTCGAACATCCCGCCGAGATTGGCTGCCGCTGATCGTCAGTTCTGGTCTTCAGGTACAATCTGGTTTCTGGTTTCTGGTACAGCAGAGCTCGGTAAAGCTCGTCCCTTAGACAATAATTTCCTCGTTTTAATGGCAGCACTGGCGACTCGAGGGCACGTGTACACGTGAACGTTGAGGAATCCGTGTTGCTGAAGTGTATTCGCTTTTCGTTGCCCAAGGTAGAAAGAGGTAGGAGAGGACCTTCGCCTCTGGGGATTTCGCGGGGGCTCTAAAGGAGCGTGAATTAGTAGGATGCCGTGGGGTCCACCAATTTTGGTGTATCGCCTAATAACAGGGCTAGTGAACAAAATTCGAAAGGGCGAGACGAGGACCCTCCGGAGTGGAGAAAGAGGCCAATACGTACACTAGCCTCAGAAAGTTTAGGTACATATAGATATTTTTCAAAAATTTCGTACCGCCATCATATTCTCAATCAAAATTATTAATACTATTATGTCTTTTAAAATTGAGCACATTTTTCTATCACCTATTTCAATTGAGGAAATTTGATTGATTTTTTTTTCCAAAGGAAGAAAAAACTGCAGAAAACCCTTTCCTCGCTTAAAATCTTTTGAATTCGCTTGAAAGATCTTGAAATCTTTTGAAACCCCTTGTAACCGCTTACAATAATTTTCTTTCCTTTGAATTTGGTTAAAATCACCTGAAATCAGTTCAAACAACTTAAAATCTTTGAGAATTATTTAAAATTTATAGAATTCTACTGAAATCGCTAAAAAAAACTTCTGAAATAAATCTTTCGAAAATATTAAGGGCATGTGGTAATTACCATACGAGCGAATTCAGTTTCAGCAACTTGACGTAATTACCACATGCCCTTAAAGAAAATATTTGAAGTCTCTAAGTATTAAAAACGTTAAATTGTGAAATTCGAATGTGGCCATAAAGTCACATATACGAATTTAATTTTACGTCATAAATTTTCTATAAGAAGCTAGGATTCAAGCTAGGATCATAAAGTGATATCGACTTTTATTCCTTGTAATAAAATCTTCCTTATAGAAGCAATTACATTTACAATACCAGAACCTATTCAAAAACCCATTATGCTTCACACTCAAAGGAACACGCCATTTTTAGGCGAAGCAGCGTAATATTATCGTCCATAAATCCTGAAATTCTTACGGAATTATTGTAAGCACGCAACCACTTAGAATAAACAAAAAGCTCGGTTTAAAAGATTTCTACCTTGACGTCTTCACTTTTTTCTATACATATAGGTAAACAAACAATCCAAAAATATAAAAAAATATTACTCCTTAAACTACTAGGTACTTTTAGCAGGGTACATATTTACTAATTTTCGCCCATCAAATTCCTGGTTTTTTCTCGGTTGCAATTTTAATTATTTTTTTAATAAAAGCATAAATAAAACATATATCTAAGGTTGTCAAAGATTTCAAAAGATTTTTTAAAGAAATTTTAAGAGATTTTGCGGAATCTTAAGATACCAAAAGATTTTACGTGTTGTTCTGGAATTAAAGGGATTTCAAGCGATTTTTATGAATTTTAAAAGATAACTATGAATTTTAGTGTATTGAATTTTTTAAATTAATTTTAAGAGATTTCATGGAATTTTAAGAAATTTCAAAAAAAAATTTTTTAGGAGTTTTAAAGGCTAATGTGAAATTTAAGGGAATTTGCTTCCTGTCGAGGAATTTAAAAGAAAAGTAAAAAATCTATTAGTGATTTTACTTAAAAAACGCTTGACCTGGGAATTGAAAGTTATTAGTTCCTGCAAAAATGTTTATGTGAGTCGATTAAGAGGATTCATGAGGCAGTAGCGATTGATGGGAACCACAGAGGCTAACCCCTAGGTTAGTGTGTCCTAACTAGATGTTTATGGTTATAATTAACCACACATTTGCAGGAAGAGCCGTAAATCTTGTGTACTGCACTTTTTACATTAACTGAAAATTATGGTTACATAATAACCGTGATTTGCTCTTAATAATGATCAGACTAAAAATCTTTATGGACCCTCTTCATTCACAATCTTGCACGATAAAATATCGTCTTTCTTTCTGTTTCATCAATTCCCTTCTTCAGGTCCTTTAGTAATTTCAAGTCAGTTACCAAATTAATTTTTCTATTTAAAAATCTTCTTGAGCTCGCTATTTGTTGAGTAAAAAACGAGAAAATTATGCTTTTCCTTTTGTGTACCTTATCAGCAGGAAATGCTGAAGGATGTCATTTAGACGTGACGAGAAATAATTTAGCTTGGAGAATAGGCCCCAAAGGGTCGAAACAATTCAGATGCTCGTTTCCACGTTGCTTTCGACGTCATTTACGAGAAAAGAAAGAAGAAGGAGAAAAAAGTGCAAAAGGGTTAAAATCGTCAGCAAGGCTATGGTTGGTAAAATGGCTCTAATTAATTCCAATTACAGCGCCTGTTTCAAAGTCCATATACCTAGTATCTATTACGTGCGTCCTTTTCTTTAGTAAAGTCTGCACGCAACGGGTGAGTTACTCTATATGATATATCCACACGAGTTGGTCGAGCGAGTGTTTTCTCTTTCTCTCTCTTATTTTCTTTTTTTCCATTTTCTTCCTTTGTCTCTCTCATATTCCTCTTCCTCCTTTCCGGCTCGTTGAACGCCGGCACGGAATGCTTCGTATTAATAATGTAAAATTTTCAGGAATCTCTTTCTTTGACTGTTTTGCTCACGATGATGCCTGCAGTCGCACGTCTTTATAATTCAAGGAAAGAGAGAGAGGGAGAAGATTTTTTAATTTCCGAGAAAAAGTTTATTAAATTAGGAAGGGACGTTAAAGTCATTATAAGTGCTTCCAATCTGGGGATTTAATTAAGGAGAAGATCGGTTTCCTTAAAATTTTCTTTACGATTTTTGGAAAAACTTTCCAAGTGTAATCAAAGGTCCTTTTGAAGGATTGAAAATGAATTCTAAACTTTAAGGGAAATTGAAGAAAGTTTCGTCTTTTCAAAAGATTGTATGGGCTTTTAAAATATTTTTTGGAATAGTTACATCGAATCAGTGATTCAAAATTGGTGTAAGAAGTTTCAAAACTAAAAAGAGTATCTCGAAATGTAAATATAATTCATATTGAAGAATGAAATAAATATTTATCTAGAGTAAATAAAAAACAGATCGAAAATCACTTGAATACATTGTACGAGTTGATTTACTCGCAAACCACTGTATAAAATCGTTTCTCGCGCGATAAATAATCGGCGAGCACTTATGATTCGTATTGGAATAAATCTTTATTTGTCCAAATAAATCTTCCTTTGTAGGTTGTAGTTGAGCCATAATAAAGAGGCGGTTATGTTCCCTCGCATCCGAGGGCCGAGAAATTACATAGATTTACAGAGTATCCTTGAACAACACTCGAGTACAATTTACCATCCATACTGCAAATCGCCAGGTTGGTAAACTGACTATATAGAGGGATGGAAAGTCGGAGATTACTGATGATAATAACAAGCAAGCACCAAGCTTGGGAGGATACGAGGGCGAACCGCATATCCGTCTTAATAGAACCCTCAAAAGGCACTATTGCCGTATCACCTAGCCATTATTATTGCATGCCATCGCTTAATCGGACACCCCATGCGGCTCGTGTACCAAGGTAAGCACCTTTGGGTGCCATCAAGTGCCTAATAAGAGGCGAGTTTCATGGTGAATTAGCGCGTGCTTAACGCCAAGCGAATTTGCCTCGACAAATACCTTTGAATTCCTTATACCTTATATCGATTTTTCCTGTAAAACCTCTTAGCCTTATATTTTCTGGAATTTTTAGAATTACATATATTAAAAGTAACAGTTTACCTGGCGTTGTCCGGGATTTTGAGATTTTTTTTTTAAAAACAGTTTGATTGAATTAAACAAAAATTTGTTTCCTATGGGGTAAAACAAATGTTTGTTTGATTCAATCTGTTTTCTGAGTGCAAACGACTTTAAGGGATTTTAAAGGATTTTAAGTAATTTTAGGGAATTTCAAGATATTCTTAAAAGAGTTCAAAAGAGTCATCAAAAGGATTTTCCTGAGATTACTATAGATTTCACAAAATTTTAAGACATCTTAAAGGATTTTATGAGATTTTAAGTCATTTAAAAAAATGCAATGGAATTTTAATGTATCAGAAGTTTTGAACGTTCAACTGAACGAAATACTTTTTTCCAATTCTATTTCATCTAGAAATATTGTTCCAACTAAAAATAACAATAGGCATTACAAGTTCCTTTGATACAGAATTATTTTCAATTTAAAAAGATTTAAAAAGATCCAAAAAATTGAATCCGATAGATTCAAACTTGTGGACGCCTATTGGGAAAACACACACAGGTTTGCCAATAAAATACAGGGACATTTTTCACAAATAAAGGGTGTCAATACAAAAGAGCCCAATCGAAAATTTCGATTTTACAGGAGACGAAAAACGTTCTCTAAAATCTATTTGCCAATTTAAAAAGAAAAAAACCTGCTCCCGAGATACTGGACTGATGAATTGAATAGATTGTTGAATCAAATAAAAAAACCAACAGGGTTGGTTTCGAAACCCTTTTAGTTTCCTAGAAAAGAGTAATTTTTTTTCTCTCTCAAGAAGACTACATTCTGCCAGTAGATTTTCGACATGGGAGGTCGAAGGCGAGTTCTCTGATAATGGATGTGTTGTAATCTCGTGAACTTACTAGGTGTAATGAGCAACCTGATAATTGCCATCGAAGAACGTTCAGCGGGCAATACGGTTTGCGAGATAGGTCGGTCGAATATGGTCGGAGGAATGGGGGTTGGTTCCACTCAATTCATACCGTGCAAGAAACTGATCGCGTCCCATTCATCAACCGGCTACAAAGCGATACGTGTAGTACTCGATGGTTCTAACACTGTACAGTCTACACTGTACAGTGTACGCAGAATGAAGGAATAAACCATGGTTTTGCATTGCCCACCGCGGCCTCTCCCTCGTTCTTCATTTTGCCGAGTGCACTGCACAAACGTTTCTCATTCAAATACACATACAGCCCTATACCCCAAGGCACATTGCCACCATCAGCGCGAATTGCCGATTCAACTTTCCGATTTGCAAAAGCATTAGCCACTGCTTTCCTACTCAAACTATATATTTATTTTGCTGTTCCTTCACATTTTCGAATTTTTAATTTGCATCTCATTAAAATTGAATAGCGTCTTAAGTCTCTTTTGTTAATAAGTCCATCTTGCACCAGTTTCTTAAAAGTCTTTTGGAAGAAACCATTTTCTCAATTTCACGAATTTTCAAGAGCAATGCGGGATCAATTTTCATATAAATGAGGTCGTATTCACGCCTCATAAATTTTTCCATTCTCGTGAGATATTTTTTCTTTTTGTAATGGATTCACATTCAGGTTGATGCCTATCGGCCAATGAAGCAATGCTTCTAGATCAAAGGATCCAGATCAGTGCTTTCGAATATCTCCAAGATTTATGGACATAATTTCGTAGAAATCGACTCGGATATTCTTTTAATGAACCACCAATGTGAAAAATTTGGAAAAGAGTGTCAATCGATCAGAAATATTTGTTCAAGATCATCAAGTGATGTGAACCATAAGTCGCACAGTCCCTATGGGGAAAAAAGGATATATTAGGTACCTTAAAAAAAGTGGAAAACAGAGGAATAGTGGAAAGACTGTAAAGCCTGTAATCTGTCGATTTTGTAAAAATAGGACACTTTAGGGAAAAAATCTTGAAAATAGGGGACATTAGGGACTTGAGTTGAATATAGGGGACAATATAGGAATCAGTCTGTGAGGCCCGGAACCAGTTTTCAATTTCGACTCTCTAATATTTAAATATTTTCACAAAATAAATTGAACACGAGTATAACTTTTAAAATGAAACTTTCCAGCTCTCGAATTTTTATACTTCTAAAATTTTATTTTTAAGCTAAGGGTCTATAAAATCTTTGATCTTATTCGTATGAAACTTGCAAGAATAGTCTCTTTATGAAAGGAGATTCCAATCAGACTAAAAGTTGCGAGGTGTGAACGAACGAGGATTGAATTTGGCTAAAAGCTTTCTAATGCGAGGCAGGAAAATTGGACTAAATCGACACAAAGACTTGGAATCGTATGTCGGAAATCCTTGTCATCGATTTATCACACTGAATAGGTAATGGCATACCTACATGCACGTTAGTGCGGTTAGCGGACTTTAATAGCGCATTATGCTTCCTATTCTAATGGTTGACTGCACGCCTGAACAACTTTAACCACCACAACCACCTACACTCCCAGCCATAATGATAATAACTATAAAAATTCTCGGTAGCTAGGTAAGTAACTGATTTAACTCTAGCGATAATAATCGCCTTAAATCTCGAACCAGGTTTAATCTCACGAGCTGGCCTTAACTACTTTTTTCGAATTAACCATATGTTTCTATAGCCACTTTTACCTCCACTCTGCTCATTTTTATATTGCCTCCACGGAATGATGTACTTGAAAAATATATTCTTTATCAGACTTGGAAATGCTTTTCAATTTGCTAGAACAGAGTGTCTATTAATTTTCGCAAATTTCCGGTTGCAATATTCAAGAGCCTTAAGTTGGAATCCAATTGGCTGGAATTAGAAAATCATATAAGACTCACCAAAACGTCCTGAAGAAGTTCATGCTCGTCGAGGAGGATCACTTTACATCGAAGAAGACGAGGCCTTCGGTTTCCGGTGGGCCTAAGTCCCGGGCACAGCCAATCGACGACCATTGCTCTTCTTCCTTATTCCGGCTTAGTCTACTCTTCTCCAATTTTAGGCATCCTGAAAAAAGGTTAAACATTAGATTATACGAAAATCGTATCCTTACAATCTCACGTAAAAGGTTCTAACGATTTAGTCTTGTCGAAAGGAAAACTCGTCTGGATCGTTAATCAGTCACTTTTGATCGTATCTATCGAGAGAGGCGAGAACAAGGCGTTCCTTGGATGAATCAAAGTCGACCGAAGGGGAAAGAAAGATATACGCATGTATGCTTGGCTCTTTAATAATTTTCTTTTCTTTTTTAACACCATTCGAGCATGAAGTCATATCTACGTACATCGTTTCGCACCGAGAAAACATTTTATTTCAAGAATTATGTTCCACTTTATGGGCTTGTGGATGCTACGAAACTCTAATGAGTTTTAATTGAATAAATGCACTTTGCTTAAGTCTTTCATAAAACGTAATAAATAAGTACTGTAAAACTTTAAGGTGAAGGTGAATTTTCTTTAGTCGCATTTTATTTGAACCGTGCGAGTCAGAAAATACAACGGAGGCAATTCAAATCTAAAAATAAATTGTTTCAAATTTTTTTGAATTCTTTAATATCACCTATATTTCTGTTTGTCAAAAATTAAAAAATATATTCATTAGTTTTTTTATTTTTGGAAATTTTTCGGTTTCAGTTTTCTAGACTATTTGATTGTGCCAAAGTTTTAAATTCTGAAGTATTCGTTCAAGTATTAAAAGGCTTTAATTTTTAAATAGCACAATTTCCTCGTTTCTATTCCCGTGCAGTTAAACATAAATTCAAGAAGCTACTCGATACCATATTTGATTAGAAACAAGTTGTCTGGTACTGGTGACTCAATTACGAGTTTCGCTCAGTAATTAGAATAATTATTACTGAGTGATAGTACGAAATGGTATGAAAGCTATTTGAGAAATTAACAGGGTTGACACGACGGAAGTAAATTGAGCAAATTTATCGGGAAAGCTTTCCATATTTGTTGGTAAGGAGTAATCTAAAGGGAAAACGTAGATAGTAGAATATCTTATAATGTACATATATGTATCGCGACAAGTTCTCAAGCTGATTTGCTAATCAAAGATCGTTGAGACGGTAAATTTATTTTGAGCGAGACGATATCAGTTGCTTCGTGTATATGAAAAGTTCGAGGCTTGGTGTATTTCCTCTGCTGCTCGTTTTTACCGTTACTTTATAGTTCCTACATTATGCGTCGAATACGATTCCCTACGGTGTCCTACGCATCAAGATACTACATACTACGGCTCAGATGCTCAATAAAATATTACTGGGGACGATATAGTTTGCCTTTACTTGAAATTAATGTGACGAGAAAAACATTTATGGAAAATTTTCACATCGGTTAGGGGGGCAACAGGCACTTAATTTTTATAAAAAAAGGCCTTAACGAAATCAATAGTGTGTTTATACTAAACTCTATCTACAGAGAAAAATGAACTAATTAACCTCGAGATAAATTCAAGATAATTCAAAGGAATGTAAGGGAGTTCAAAAGCTTTCAAGAGATTTCAAAGATATTTTACAGGATTTTAAATAGAATTCCAGGTATTTTAAGTGATTTTAGAGAATTTCAAAAATTTTATATATATATTGAAAGATTGAATCAATAGGAATCAAATGTAATTAATTGATTTCCAAATATTTTTAGGAATTTCAAAATATATTAACTTTAAGGGATTTTAAGTTATTTCTTGGAATTTCAAAGGATTAAAAAATTTTTAGAAATATTAAATTTTGATAGCGTAGTTCTAAAAATAGTCCCACATTTAAAGCGTTAATTTTAGTAAATAGTTTTATCACTTTTCACTGTTTAAGATGGAAAGAAGACTGAAAGAAAAAAATTTTGAATTTCTCAATTTAAAATCTAAACTTATTCAATTTTGAACTCTTCCTATATAGGTAAAATCTTAGCATTTTAAGCAATTTCAACTTTAAATGCATCAAATTTAAAACTGTATAGATAAGATTCAAAAGTTTCCATTTTAAAGATTTACATTTGAAAATATTCAAATCTTATTTTCACGGATTAGTAACTTGAAAATTACTTGATTTATGAAGTTTTGATCTTAAAACATTGTTAAGTTTTTAAAATAAATTTGTTTAAATTTCAAGCACTTTCCATTGCAAACTATACGGTTTTGAATCTGTCATGTTCAAACATTGTATATGTATATTTGAATTCCATTAAGTTGAATGGTTGAATCTTGAACCCTTTAGTCAAAAAGAGATGAGAACTTTGTCCAGAAAATAGATATACCTTTTTTGAGAAATTTTTTTCCCGATAAAGGGAGTTTTGCAAGACAATGCAATTTGCAATTTTTCTATAATTCGACACTCAATTTCTCAGTCACTTGATCCTTTATTTCTGAAACGCTAATGCACCTGCCTAGAACCTTGGAGTCGTCGGGAGGTCCTCGGTTGAAGTCTGTGGTCGAGCCGGATTCGAATGAAAAAAAAATCACATACGACAATGTTCTGTGCATAATACATCAACCCTGAAAGAATGCCTCCGCGTCCAACGAATCGCCAAGAAAATTAATGGCCCGTGCTTTGCATACTTAAAAGAAATTTTAAATACCTACAGTACTTCAGAAACATTTTCGTACTTTCGACCACTTTTTGCAGCAAAAGAAACCGAAATCCGCGAAAAAAAAATATCTCAAATCTAAAGAAACGATAAGAAGTCTGTAACTGTAAATATACATCTATAACAATTTAAAACTTTTTGAAATATTTTGCAACAGTTTGTTAAATTCAGATTATGAATTTTCCTTATAATGAGCTTCTTACAATTAATTTTTGAGCTTCACAGAACAAAAATCTCTCCAAAAAGGGGAAAATAGGGTGATTTTTACACGAAAATAGAGGAATAAATTTAATTCAGACACTATATTGAATTCAATTTATAACGCTTTTTTTAAAGCAAAGTTAAATTTTCAAGCAAAAAGATGGATCTTCAAATAAGTATTTGAATTTTTAACCAAAAAAAAGATGAATTTTCTTGAAAAAGGGGAAAAAGGGGGAAAAACTGAGGAGTTTGCTCTTATGCATTTAGAAATGATTTCAAATGCAAAAAGTTGAAGAGTAATTAGGAAAGTAATTATTTTGTAACAGTTAAGCGCTCTAACCGGAGTAATTTGTTAAAATGCACTTGTTGGATTCAGTTGAAATCACGTTATTATAAAGCATGGATACAGTTAGGAATAAACATTCGTACTTAGTGCTTTGAAGCGTAATGTGTGGTTGAGAAACAATGATTCTTAGGTTCCGACTCCCGTACTCGTTACGTCTAATTAATTTTCTTCTCATGTAAAAGTAACAAACGTCATGGCAAAATTCACACGAGGAGTGCATTCCCTCAATATTCGTTTCCGGTGCACTCTGCAACCACTCGAATGTCTTTGACCTGGCGTAAGCATTATTTTGCTCTCCAATTCCGGGAATAATAGGAACTGGAGTAGCACCTTACATTCTGCACTGTCTCTGTCACCCTTAGAACGTTGGAAGACTTGATAACATCATATCGCGTCTCAAGTTCGCATAAATTTAATTCGCATTCAATATGCAATGTTGAGAACAATTCATTCAATGCATTTAACATAATATAAATATGCAGTGTTAAAATTATCAAGATTTGTACCTTTTTAACCGCGTCACTCAAAACTTCCAATGTTTCTTCAAATTTTTAATGAATGAAAAATAAAAGAACCTCTAGAATTTGCACAATTTGTTGTTTAAAACTCTGACACTAGGAAAATGCAGTTTGCAAAGGAAAACAGACAAATTTAAAAAATCTCAACAAGTGGAAAACACGACTCTGCGAAACTCATCATTAAATCATCGCATATTTCCTAAAATTCTGCATTAGCTTTTCTGTATGCAAGCGAGCACACCTGTTCGCGTCTTTTAACACGTGACATTCCTCAGGCCGGCAAAAATCCTCCATAACTAATCAGGAACCACTCTTCAAGGGAAACAAACAACAATAAAAGTTGAACAAACCTCTCAAAACACAAAATCCTTAAATTCAATCAATTCTTGAACATCATCTGCATTAAATCTCAACTACTTTCATCTTCACAGAGAACCGTCATTCCCTCACGCTGATGACAGTTGTTTCTCGCGTGTTTCGCGCGTCATGTCAAAAACGCGGCAAATTAAAAAAAGAAGTAGATGTGAGTAAAAAAGAGAAATTTGGCGAATCTGAGACGGAAACGAGTGCGAACTGACGTTGATGGGAATGAGAACTGATGGAGAGAGGACGCGGCGAAGAAATATCGGGAGAGAGCCGTGAAACGACTAAAACGCGAGTTGAGTGCGCGACGTGCTTGCTATTTGAAGAGAGGATCACGGCCAGTGGCTTGGCTCTGATCAGACTGAGTCGAGTCAAGTAAGGAGGATTCAGATATGCCTTTACCTTGTACGCCTTCCTTTCCTTTCCTTTAGCTTTCCTTCGCTTCACATTCTGTCTCGCTTTCTCGTTCGAATGCCTCATGCAGTTCGCTCTCTTAATCGTGATAGCATGAACAGTGCCGGATTCAACCAGGGCGATTTTGCAGGGCAATCAAATTTCAACTGGACTCATCAGTTTGTCAGTTAAGCGTTTTTAATCCGGAGGGTCCAAGATATCCATTTCTAAAAAGGAAATATAGTTATTAGTTTTGAATACGGCCCATGTGCGAAGTGCTCGAGTTACTTGCTTTTAAACTGGAAATCTTGAGATACTACGTTTTAAAGCATCGTGCTTAGTTACTCGGTTTTAAAATGAATTCGAATTAATTCAAATCTATCTGAAGCAATTTTTCAATTCGAATCATTCTGAATCCAACAGAATTTACAATCTGAATGAAGCTATTCAATTCGGAACGTGTTAAATTTTAAATTGTTCAATCCTAAGAACTTCCAACTATAAATTTTACAATTTTTTATTTATTTATTGAAAAGTAAACGGGCAACGCAAATTGTAAATATTTTAGTCTGAATTCATGCATTTATTTCTATTACATTAGCGAATGTAGACGATTTTATATATTTAGACTGTGGCGCATAAAAGAGATGTGACTTGAAATATAAAT
The DNA here is from genome assembly GCA_032275165.1 of Synergus magnus. Classification (NCBI taxonomy): domain Eukaryota; kingdom Metazoa; phylum Arthropoda; class Insecta; order Hymenoptera; family Cynipidae; genus Synergus; species Synergus magnus. Next base: position 14,215,042 of record JAUESH010000020.1, on the reverse strand, counting down.
TTTAAATATTATTTGGAACTTCGTTCAACATAGGATCTAAAAAGGGAGGCAAATATTTTTATGCAATTTTTTGAAATATGTAATTCTATTTCTGAAGCAGTTCAAGTAACTAAAATTCCATATGGTATCCAAGAAGATGATTAAAATAGAATAACAAGCACTCTTAATGTTCACCGCAACCTATTCATAATAAAGTTTATTTATATTAGAAAATAAGATGATTTTTTTCACGAAAATAGGGGAATAATA
>JAUESH010000020.1:14158105-14181945 GCA_032275165.1 Synergus magnus | reverse complement strand
TCATTGAAAAAGATGAAAAGGTGAGTTTTTTTTATAAAAATAGGGGAGAAAAGTGTGACGAAAATTGAAACAAACTTAAAACACAGGAACGCAGGTACGAAAAAATTGTATTCAAAAGCAAAAAACACCTTGACCACCAATCCAAGTCAATAAAATTTAAATTAATAAATACAGGAAAAAATTAAGGGAATTCAAAAGAATTTAAAAGAATTGAAAAGAAGTCAAAAGAATCTGACAGAATTCTAAAAAAATCAAAAGAACTTTAAATAAATCAGAGCGAATTCAAGTTGAATTTAATAAAATTCAAGGAATTGAAAAGAATTCGAAAGCATTTCGATAATTTAAAAGATTTTGCAGGAATTTGAAGAGATTTCGAGTGATTTTGAAGAATTATTTCTATGGATTTCAAGAGATTTTAAAGGACTTCAAGTGATTTCAGGGAATTTTAATGATCCCGAATTATTATAATTCTAATCTTAATAAATTTGTATATGATTGAATACCTATTCAATCATATACAAATTTATTAAGATTAGAATCAGACCTGTGATGAGTGGGTTAAAAATATATCGAAATATAAAATAAAAAATGATGCTTTAGGATTTAATGTGATGCAGTTAACTTCAGTGATGAAAATGTAGAAATTGATACTTTTGAATGGTAATGTATATGGTATGATAAGTCAGACGTAACTTATATATCATCCAATAATAATTACAGCTTCTGCTACTGTGAAAAAAAAGTTGCAATGACTTTGAGCATATATGAATTTCTATAAATACTTATTTTTTATTTACAGTCCAGCTTAAAAGTATCGGAACGATTCTTTCTGAATAATTGTAAAATCTTAAGTTGTTTTATTATCATTTTGTATTTTAGTCCCCACTAATCGGTAGCACGTTTCTGGAACGACATAAAATTACAGGTAATAAAGTACTGATAGTGAACGTGGGAAAGGAAATCCCTATCAAGAACTGTAAGGTACACGTTATAGATATCAACGAAACCGGAATTACAGAAGTCACAAATTTCACGTCACAGACTAGTATTTTTCCATACTCCCAAATAATTTCAATTGCTTGCGAATTAAAGAATGAAAATAAAGAATCGACGGCCTCGCTTCAAACGAAAATGTTATGCAGGTGGATGGGAAGCTGTAGATAACTTAGTTTCAAGGATGAACTTGAGAGAAAATTGTCATCCTTTCACATCCCCGTGAAAGGTCGGAGGTGTAATTTTATTCGCGGTATACGTCATTGTAATTACTTCTCTCTAAGAAAGAGTCGGCATGAGGATGCGTCAACGTGCATTTATTAGAGAAACCATAATTTCATGCAACAATTATACATTAACAAAGAAATTCAACTCAATATTTTACTGCATGAAGATTACTATACATTACTTTACGTCACATTTCTCTTTTATCATTTATGAAATAATTTATGAAATATATTGCAAAAAGAAAACCGTTTTTAAAATATTCATTCATATTTTATGACTTTATTATTTTTAAATTATAGATTCTTTTTCATTCACAGTATATTTGTACTAAGATGAATTGAGAATTGAAAGCAGTTGAGGCAACATGAGCGCATAATTTTCAGAGCACCTGGGATGACATCTTTAAAAATAGATATTGGATTATGTCCTTCAATGCTTCTTAACATGCCTAAAGAATTTAAAAATACACCGCTTTTGTGTAAACCGTTTAATAAGCTAAAGTTAGATGTGACTATCTGAAAGAATAGTTTTGAAAAAAATTGGGTAGTTAATTTTTGTAATCATTTAAATGAATTTTTTCTCTTGTAACTAATGCCTCGAAAAAGTGTTTATTCTGATGAGTTTCAAGGATCGTATTTTAAAATTAATGACTCTAGGGTTAATGGTTTGTATGAAGTTGAAATGATGGAAAGAACTGTGTCGACTGAAAAGTGTTTAGGTTTAGGTCTTGCAGAAAGTCGACGGGGGTGTTGAACTGAGTTAACACCACACAGATGGTACTATACATATATATATATATTAAAACACTCTGTGTCAACATAGACTGCAGTAAAATTGACATATATTATGCTTGCACATATTCATTCTTTCGACCACTTGTAATATATGAATTTAACTTACTCATTTTTTTCAAAGAAGCGAACTATTGTGTAATGTCTATGCATACGTTATAATAATTCTGAAAAAATATATTAAATTTAAATTCTAAAAGGAAAAATTCTTTACATAGGATCCCCAAAAATTAGAATTTCCCTGAATTGAATTGCTGGTACCTCAGAGGCAGATAAAAATTTCTGTGGTCCAAAAATTGAATATTTTAGTCACCTTTTGGGATGAATGTCCTTTTTCCGATGCAACCTCATTACAGGCAATAAGGGCAGGCGAATGCGAGGTAAACGAACAGAGCCCGGGGCCTTTTGTCACGCGTCCGCATGCAAGTCAAACGATACATTATTCCTTGACCTGACCCAACGAAACCCCCTTTCATATTCATTAGCATCGCTGCTTTGGACCACACACACACTTAAACGATCGAGAATTCTCAGCCACTCACTCAAGAAACGAATCGTGTTTATCGATCACATCGTCTGGTCAAAATAAATTTATGCTGGTTTACTATATGACAAAAGTTTGAAAGTTCCATTTGCTATACAGGTCTTTTAGACCCGCTTGGACGTTGAAAAATAGCCTCTATGGCAAATGAGATTTAGTAGTTATTGGAGAATCTGAACGAAACTTTTTCGTGTGCATTCCTAAAGCTCAAGCAGGGCACCGACAGTGAAATATGCAACAGGTATTAGCATTTTAAAAGTCCACGGGTCGATTTAAAAAAAGTGTCGCCTCAAATGCAACGATTGCATCGACATCAACATAAGTGATGCGAGATATTTATTTTTAGAAAGAGTTTTCGGAGTTGGATTTAGGATTAAGTTTAATTTTAAATTTGTAATTCAATAGTTTCCGCTCAGGAATGTTTAAAACTAAATTCGAAATTTCTGCAAAGAAATTTCATGTTTCTTTATACGGTTATATCTATACATTTAAACAAATTTTAAAATGGACATTTTTAACGTAGAATCTTAGACGACTTTCAAAAATATTTACTTTCTGAAATTAAAACACTTAAATCCCGATACCCGCGTCTAAACATATTATAAATATAGAAAATAAATTTAAAAGAAGAAAATTTTATATTTAAAATTCTTTATAAAATACTTGTAAAAGATTTGGAAAGATTTTTAAGGACTTTTAGGAGATTTCAATAGAATTATAGAAATTTTAAAGATTTTGAAAAATTTTTAAGCAATTTCAAAGGATTTAAGAAGATTTCTAAGGATTTCAAAAGATTTTAAGTGATTACAAAATATTATAGGGAATTTCCACCGATTCGTAACATTCGTAACTAAATCTTTTGGAATCCATTGAAATTCCTAAAAATGTCAAAAAATGTTTTAAAATCTTTTTAATCCTATCGATACAAAATCTCTGACTTTCCTATTGCTTTTTTTTATTATGATTTGTTTCTAAACATAAAATTCGTAACCCAGATAATTGAAATACCCAAAAAATGGAACAGAAATCCTACTGATATTTGTCATGTCTTCAATATTCAAAATATGTAGTTGTAGGTATCAATTTCAAATTGAAAAAGAAATGTCCATTTATATAATTGTTTTAGGAACTTGAATGGATAATTTTCCTGATAATCCACGTATGGCAAAATCGAACGTGTCGTCAAGTCCTCAATGTTTTCTTTTCCTCAAAGACACGAGTCGAAGAGTTATAATTTGAATTGCATAAGTGTTTTTTTCCGCCTTTTGCGTGAGCGTGCTGCCGGACAGCATCGTACTGAGAGCATTGTTCACGACACGAGATTCTTATGTAAACGGGCGTAACAATACTATGTTACTAATTATAGGCCACTTGGTAAATGCATCCTGCCTTACCTCCAATTCAATAAATATTTCTTTGACAAAATTAATTAATTTATACTTTTCATTTCAAATATCTCCCCGTAATGCATAATTGTATCCTCAAACTTTTACTTAGGTTGTGAGCAATTCAATTCTTAAAGAAGAATGTTTAAATCTCCTATTTTTAAAACTCTATCTAACTATATAAAAATGAAGAATCCAATTTTATAGATACCTGTTTCATAAATTTCAATCAGTTTATCTAATTTTCATTAAATTCAGTTTTCTTTACCAAGATACAAGACTAAACATGAAAGATTTTCTAGAGAAACGCAAACTCATTGAAATTCTCTTGTTCAACTTGTTTCAGTGACTTTTAAGTTAAAGATTACTTTCATTACTAATAAATCAAAGCCTCTCTTAATAACGAAGAAGTCATGCTAAGAATTCATCAATACAGTTTAGAAACAACTAATTTATTCTATTGCTTCATTCCTGTAAAGATTACAAGTCGTATATTTGTATAATTCATTTCGTACTTGAACTCCTGCATCTTTACATTGTGTTTTAGAAACAAAACCGGAGAACGTGAGAAGCGAAAGGTTTTTGTATCTTTGCCTTTAGAAAAAAAAATGACTTGCACAATACTTCAGATTATTCGATTAGCTTTGATGGTAGAATTTTATACATGGAGATAAAATTCAACGAATATAAAATTTCTCTGAATTGATATTAATTGATCGATAAATTAATCAAGATTTAATTTTCTTTGTTTCAGAAAGAGGATAGTCAAGATGATGGGGGAGGATTTTATTGGGATCCTCGATCAGTCAGAAATCGAGACTCCGAGAATCAAAAACAGACTAGATTGCTTCAAGAACAACTCGCTCAAGCCTCCGTGAAAATCGGCGAATTAGAATCTGAATTGAAACGTTTGCAAAAAGTAAGAAGCTTTCGTAAATCGTGAATAAAATTAAATTTTAGTTTTAATTTTTAGATTTAAAGTTCTCAGATAAATATAAAAGTTTTATATTTCTTATATTTGTTGGCATTGTATTTTTGTAACAATTTAAATTTATTCTTATCAAACTTTCCCAGAGCAATACTACGAATGGAACAAACATGAAGGAGGAAATAGCTGAAGGCCATCAAAAGACAGAACTTCTTCGTGCAAAACAAGATATGATGAATCGCATCATACAAATGGGCGAAAAGGTACAAAAAATCCCATAGAAAAAAATATTTTTCAGGTTTATGCAATTTTCTAAAAGAATCTTTTGAAATGCCTTGGAATTCAGTAAAAAAAATTCGCTGAAATCTTGTAAAGTCCTTTCAGAATCCTGAGATAAAATTAAGTCCATTGAAAATCCTGAAAATTCAAAAAAACCTTTCGAAATCACTAAAAAAATCCTGAAAATTTCAAGAAAAAATGTTTAATCCCTGAAAAATTTTGAAATCCCTGATTTGCAGCCACTATGGAATTAAATAAATTAACCAAAATAACAATATTTTCAGAGTCGAGAAGCCGAAAGGAACGCGAAGCGGTATCAAATGGACGAAGCTGCAGTTGTGAATGATTTTCGAATGGCAGTTTCTAAACTCAGATCGACTGAGCAATTAGAATTAATAAAAAACGCGCTTTTGGCCCTCGAAATCGAAAACGAAAAGTTGAGAGCTTCCAAAGACGAAGAGAAATCCGATATTGAAGAAAAGTTGAAGAAACTGAACTCCGATGGATTCGAAGCTGTTCCACTAATTTATGGTTACGAGGAAAATTCTAACAACTATGAAAAAGAGGATGGTGCTCATTTGAAGGAAGAATTTAATAGAAAGGAATCGGAGTTGAATAAAAATATTGAAAAGTTGCAGGAAGAAAATAAAATCCTGAGTACGAATATTGAAGAATTGGATCAACAGCATTCGGAATCAATCGGTAAAAATCTAAATTAATTTCCAGATAAAAATGTAGAAACTTATAATTTTGTAATCTAAAATATTGATTTATCTTTCAGAAAAAGTATTAGCTTTGAAAGAAGAGCTCCAAAAAAAACATCAGTGCCTTCAAACCGCTTATGAGCAACTTTACGTGGATTTCAACGAAGTATCGAATCAATGTGAAGTCCTGAAATCGCAAACTCTTAAGGAAAACGACAATATTTTCACTGAGAAGTCATCAAAAAATACTCTAGCCTTGCAAACTGAACCCCTTTCCGTCCAAGAAAATTCCGTTCAAGCTAATATTTCTGAAGAAGCCCTTTCCGAATTAACACAAAAGGTGAAAACAATCTTGAGGAATATTTCTGTAAATGTAGAAAAGGATGAAACTATTTTTGAGGCAGTTGCGAAACAGTATGTCGATATAAAATGGAAGAAGGACGTTTTAGAACGCAAGATAATGGAAATTACTCGGGAACTAAAGCAAACATCGGATGCGAAAGAATCCTTGCAAGTGGAATGCGACGATATGCAGGGAAATATTGAATCTTTACTTGTTGAAATTCAACATCTCAAGTCGAATTTGCCTGCAATTCCGGAGGCGAGCGAAGAACGAGTGGCTTCTTTGGAAATAGAGACGGAATCCCTTCAGGAGGAATTGAAAAAGTATGAAGAGGAAATCAAAGTTCTAAAAAAGAAGAACTCTGAGTTAGTGGCTGCGAAACGAAATGTCGAGGGGTCGCTCAAAAGCCAAGAAATCGAGGCTGAGGTTAAAAACGCGAAGGAAGAACTGGAAATTGGAACGTCGCAATATGAAGGTAAGAAAATTGATGCGAGGAATTTAAATATTGACTTGTAAATACATTTGGAATGCTAAAAATGTTCAAAGTTGTGATTTGTTTTCAATTCGATAAACCAAATGTTAAGAGATTATCATTCCTAAATCTTTATCCTTGTAAATAAAATTCTTGAACTACTTTTAAATTCAATAAAATTAATTTATTTTGAATATAAATTACAGAAACGGAGAATGCAACAGAAAAGCTGAGTCGAAGATTGCACGCAGCCCTGGAAGAAAATGACGAACTTAGAAAAAGAATCGACATGCTCGAAAATGACCAAAGACAAACGCAGGAACAGCTCACAATGTCTTTAGAAAAATGCAAAGGACTCGATGAGAACATCGAACTGATCGAGGAATTAAAACTAGATTTGGAAAACGTTAAACGAGAGTTGAAAGCTTCCACCACTCATGGAAAATTACTCGAATCTAATTTATCGGCTCTTCAAGAAACTAAAAATGAAATGGAAAGAGATAATAAAGTCCTATCTCGAGAAATCGAAAGGCTGGAGGCAGATTTGTCAATTTTGAAGGAAGCTGAAGAAAAAGGAGGTGACAATGATCTTAGTGACCTTCGAGACCAACTGTACAAAGTTAATAGTGACAAAGACGATCTAGAATATGATATTCTTAATATGAGAAAGGAACTTGACCAGGTTATGAGTCAATTAGAAATCAAGCAGAACGAGGTGGAAAATTTACAGATTGATAATGAAAAATGGCAAATGGATGCAAGTAAATTGCAAATAGAAATTGAAAGATTGCAGAAAGAAAACGAAACTTTTGTGGAACAACTCACAGCAATTCAGGAGGAATCTAGCGAGAAGGTGGAACTTTTGAATACGGAGAAGACTTTATTGGAACAAGAACACCTTGCTTTAAAACAAGAAGCTGATAAAGATAAAATGGAACTATTTCAAGTGAAAAATAAATTGACTGCCGCTGAAGAAAAAATAACTGAATTAGAAAATTCTTTCTTTAACTTAAAAAGCGAGTATGAGAGTCGTCAGTCCGAGATGATTGGCATTAAAAATGAAGTAGAATTACAAATGAAGAATAAACTCGAGGAAGAAGTGAATCTATTGAGATCTGCGAAAGAGAAATTAAGTGAAGGTCTAGAAGATAAATTAAGAGAGCTTCGTTCGAAGGAAGAAGAATTTTTAGCGATGCGGGATCATTGCTCAAGACTGGAAGATGAACTTCGAAGCTTTAGAGAAAGGAGCGAATCCACAGACTTGAAATTAAAAGAAAACAATTTCCTTTTGAACGAGAATAGTAAACTGAAAGCTGAGCTCGCAGAAATTCAACAGAATCTTAAATCTTCGATCGAGAGTAGCAAAGAATCCGCGGCAATGGCTCGAGAAACGATAGAAAGCCTTTCTCAATTGATTAAAGAGAAGGATAGCGAAATCGAAAATTTAAGAACCCAAAGTTCTTCCACAAACAGCGAAGTTGAAAATGAATTGTCTTCCATTAGAAAGGAAAGGGACGAGTTGGTAAATCTGGTGCAGGTTAAACACAACGAAAGTCTTCAGTATCACAATGAAATTCAGAGATTAACCCAATTACTAAACGAGCAAATAGCCAATATTCATAAATTGATCGCTGAGCGAGACGTGAATCTGGAAACTATAAAAGAAAAGGAAGCAGAGATTCTTTGGGCGCAGAATGAACTTCACGTTGTTCGTCAAAGGTTGAAAGATTTTGAGGATTCCAATACCGGCGAAAGGTGTGGAATTGTTGAGCATTCTGCGCAAATAGCCCAGGCTGTGATTTTGAATGAAAAGTGCAAAGCTCTGGAAGCTGCTTTGATTCAGGAACAGAGCAACAATAGACTTCTGCAGAATCAGTTGACTGATAGTCAGAATAAGGAGTTAAGTGCAGCGAAGGATTTGGAAAGATTAAGATCGCATTTGGTTGAAATAGAGGCGAGTTATACGCAAGAAGCTTTGCAAGCTGAAGAGATTAGAAGGGATTTGGAAGCCAGATTGGTCCAGGCGGAAGAGAAAGCAAAGAATAGTTCGACTGTTTATACTTCGGCGAGTATCAGAGCAAATCAACAGGTCGAAACGTTGCAGCAACAAATGGCTTTGATTGTGCAACAGAGGGACGATATTCAGAATAAATTGTCAGCCGCCGAGGATAAAATTCTTTCCAGTACTGCTTCCTTGTCTAATCTGCAGTTTGTGCTCGAACAATTTCAGAGAGGTAATTTTTAATACCAGTAATTGAGTATCAGTTTAAGATTAAGTTTAGTTATATATAAATTTAAATTTAAATTTAATTTTCCCCAGACAAAGATAAAGATATTCAAGCAGCGACAGAAAAAATTCGACACCAGCTCAACGATTCCTACAAAAAGCAAGAAGAATTGTCAAACGAGATTTTAAGCCTCAAGGTTTGTCATTTTTTTTTTTTTTTCAAAAAAAAATTTGGAAAAGGTTTTGAGCCGAAAATTGACTCTAACTTTTCATTTTTTTAGGAACAATTAACAGAAGCTAAGGAATGTTTGCAAGCGGCCTCGAGACTCAGTGAGCAACTCGACAAGAAAAGCGAAAAAATTCAACAGCTGAATCAAGAAGGTAATGAAACCAAATTGTCGTTTTTTGCACTTTTTTTTTGGTTGCATCTTGGTTTTTTATCATTTGCATGATCTCGTTTAGTGTTACATCGCACAATACTTCCGAGTTATTTACCCGATAAACACTACCACAAAATACTTGATGAACACAATATAAAGAAATTTAGCTTTGAGAGAAATTTGATTATATTAAGGACATGGGAATATTACATTTTTGCTTCTTTTTTGCTTTCATTTTTGTCGCTTGAATAAATGTCAAGCAGAATATAAGTATACTGTGAATCTCGCTATCATCGAAATTGTTCACTAATTGTGAAATGTTAAATATAAAATAGTGACTTAGTCAAAATTGTATTTTGAGTGACGCACACCAAAATCGAATCCTCGTATTTTTACGGAGCTAGTTCAACATCTGGGACCTTGTATTTTATAAGCATCAGTTTGGTTGTGACCTGTGACTAATCTGATAAAAAAACAATCAATGCAAACGCACATATTATTCGGTTTTGTAGTCCAATATCAGCTGGTAATTCTGGGATTTTTACGGTAGCCCAGGATTCTTGCTGGTATCAGGCTAAAGAACCGAAACTTCGCCTTTGCACATTTAATTGCATCTCGGCTGGTTAACGCATTGCCATTGGTGCTGGTTCTTCCATTCATTTTCGTTCGACTCAGTATCGATTAATTTATTAAGGACAAAACACTCTTTGATCAATTATTTTTTACTCTAGCACTGTTTTATAACACTTTATACTCTTTTTATATTTTTGACTTGACTAAACATTTAAATAATTTATTTAAATTGTTTGACTTGAAAAACTGCGTTGAGTTGTTTATTCAGGTTTGGAATTTTCGATTGTGGAGATAAAATCACCTTTCAAAAAAAGTATTCATCTCATATTATTAACTTGTTTGAAAATTTCGTAGAATTCAAAAGAACCTTTTCGTTGATGAGTTGGTGATTTTACCTCCTTAGTTTTTAGTGTGCTTGCAAATCTAAATCGAAATTCTCAAAGATATTTATATCCTACTTCTAAGAATGAATTTCTTTTTTTTAAAGTATACCTATTTTAATCTTTGAAAATTAGATGAAGTAATTCAAAAAATATTTATTTAATTATTTACATATTTTCATAAATGTAAGTAAAATTATTTTAAATATGTAATTATAAAGCAATTAGATTCTTTATTATAGATACACTATTAGTTATGATTTTTTTTTTGTAAATTTGAGGACTAAGCAAACAAAACCTGAAAAAGATCTGAAAACCTATAAATCAGTATGGATTTATTCAATTTTGTTTGCTCAATCCTCATTATTCATAAATCCCTCGTTTTAAAAACATGTTCAAACGATTGAAATCTGCTTCTGCATGTAACACGTAAAAATAATATATTTCTGAGTCAGGTAATAAAATACTTTAGAGTAATATTAAGTAGCAATACTTTAGTCTAGTATTTAAAAAAATATAATAGATATACTAATTTGTAATATCAATAGTTATACTGAAAAATTTCTCTCTGAAACTCCTCTGAATCTTTAAATTTCTTTATATTAAATCTGTTAAAACGGATAAAGATAGCTCCAAACAATTACTCTTCCAGAATAATTTCAGAGAAATGATATAAAATCACATATGTATATCTGAGAAGCTATTTTATATATTTAAAGATTGTTTTAAATTGGCAAAATTTTACCAAAGCGACCCGCTAAAGAAAAAAATCGACAAATGAAAATCAAAGAATCTGGTAGCGTTAGAGTGAGTAATCTCATGCGGTAACTGTGAGCGTATAAATTACAGGAGCTCATATTACCTCGTGGGGTTTCCTACCCGCTACCCATGTCCAGCAAGTCTAAAAAATTCATAGAATCCCCTTTGATAAAATTATGTTGATGTAGTAGCAAACCTATTGAGCTCCGACAAGTAGAGTGAAAACTTAGATGCGATTTAGCTCTTAATGACAATAATTTATTAGGATAGGTCGACAAAAATTTTGTTAAAAATTTACAGCCTTCGTTATGGCTGTTGGATCAAAATTTGAATCTCAAAATTCAATTTCTTCCTTTTACTCGACAAATATAACAATAAGTATTAAATATCTTTTTACTCTGTAGGTAAACTCTTTTTCGTAATTGAAGTATGTCTATAGAGTGAAAAAAAACTTAATTCTAATTTTTGTCGAGTAAAATGAGAAAATTGAACTTCGAGGCTAGAACTTGGATCCAATTCCTTTAAAGAATTTTGAAAACTTGTTTAAATTGTTCAAAGTTGAGAGTTTTTGACTTGGAAAAGAATTTTTTTCGATCCACCTAGTTATTTATTAATACTTTTAGCAGCATGAGCGAGTTCTTAGTTTGCAAAAATGGCATGATAATACGAAGAATGCAGCATGAACAACTAGGATGTGGGTGTGAGTATTACATCAGGTACTGGTGTAGAATTTTAGCTACCAGTGCTTGTGTTATACTTGCGCTTGTATCTTTTCAAGCGACCTGCCTGCCAACTTTTTCGCCGTTGGAATGTACACACGATTACATTTAAAAAATCCTTCGATATTGTAAAACATGCATTTTAAAGAAATATATATGCTTAACTAAAAACCATGGAATGTCAAAAGTCAGTGAAAAGGATTTTGTAGCGAAAAAATTCTTTAGAGAGAGGTAAACCTTTTCAGATTTTTTCTTCTTATGAAAGATCGTTTTCGAAAATGAAAAATGTTATTAGAAGCCTTTCAACTGATTTATTCCCATTTCTTTATACTCAAATGACTTTATTGATAATTAAGAATCTATATAATTTAATTTTTGTTATTAGTTTCGATTTTAATCCGGATTATTTGTTTTCAGTTGCTCAATTAACCGTTTTGGTCAACACTGCCGATCAGAGAATTCAAGAAGCAAACAAAAGTGGAGAAGGAAAAGTTGATAAGTAAGTTTAAAATATAATTTGAAATTTTTAAATGGTCTTTTGTTAAAATTTAATCAATGACAAACAAATACGTGTAAATATTAATTAAAATGTGTACAAGCTTCACAACACAAAATATTCTCAAAAAAAGGAAAGTAGGATGATTTATTTTCGAAAATAGGGGAATACTAATTTTAGTTGAAAATTTACTTTTTTTTAAAAAAAAAGAAGAGTTTTCTTAAAAACACGGGGAAAAAGAGGAATTCTTGAAGAAAGAGAAAAACAGGAGAAAAAATGTGGAGCCTATGTGTATAAAACTAAGGAGTTTGGTTCTTACAGGGTGTTAGTGAAGAATTTACTTTTGGGTTACTTGACTTCGCCTGCGAATGATAAATTATCAGTATTGAGAGTAATATCTACAGTTTTGGATTTTAACGAGTCAGAAAGGGAAAAAACAGGTGTCAATGGCCAGGCCTTCAAAAATAGTTGGTTTTCGAGTTTGCTTCATAGTGGAGGACATCCACCAGGCAAGGTAATTTTACTGACGAAATCGAATTCCTAACATTGAAAATAATTTACCCTAAAAATTAATTTCGCTAAAATTTTTCTATTTTTCAGGATGAAGAAGCGTCTTTGTCGGCGGCATTTGTCAAGTTTTTGGAAAATGAATCCGCCCCTAAACCACAATTGCCAGCTCTTCCTCTATCAAACACTGTAAGTTTGTCAGACTAGTTCGAATAGTTGTTGAAAACCGTTCCTAAGCGCAAGATCGAGAAACACAGAACACTGCTTAAAATTTATCTTTTCTCTAGTTTTGAAATTCAGCATTTAAAAAGCTTTTTATACTTTAAAACTTTGTAGAGAACTTTCTGAGGCTTATTGAATGGATTATTCAACCCTCCTTTAATTAAATGATAAAATTAAATTTTACCTGGTTTCGATGAGTTCCGAGGTTTCCATTAAATTCTAAAACAGCAATAATTAACTGAACAAGAATTTATGCCACAGTTTCTGAATAAATCGTATTTGAGTTATAACAGCAGTCACGATACACGAATCACTGAAATAGAAAAAACATATCCATATGAACTCCAATATTAAATGAATTATAATTACTATAATTTAATTTAAAAAATTAAGTTAACATTTCATTCTTATTGTTTCCAGTGCCCCAAAATTTACATTATTTTAACCTAAAATTTCAGTTGGCTTTAACTTCATAAACGGTAAAAAATCACTTACCAAGCTGTCCTTGTAATATGGTTTCCCGCCTAAAATCCAGCTCGGAAAAAATACCACACAAACTTTTGGACATCACTCATTTTCGAAATAACACACGAAATGTTAAGAACAGTAAAGTTTAGAACAAGTCTTTTGAAACCACTTGACCCTCGATTTTAGCACGAAACATGTCTCTTTCGGAATTTAGGGCCACGATTTTGGGCTAAGATTCTAATTCTAGTTTCGTTCAGTCCGCCATGATAAATGAAATTTTGCGAAAATTCTCAAACGCGGAAAATCATGAATAAAACACAAAATACTCCGAAAATTTACGAATTTATCACAGAATATCCAGTATCACCGACTATAAATCGATAATTTGATCAAATTTAGATGAAAAATAGTTAAAATCAGGATTTTATTGAACCGAAAAGTTGGAATTTGACGCAAAGACGATTTCAAACTCCGAAGACGAATTTTAATTCAACTGTAGCAAACGCACTGTGACCAACAATGATTTCATTTGGCTCCTTGCGCGCGCAGCACGTGTTGGCTTCCCGCTGAAGAAATTCTGCCATTGGCTGTAATTTGGCGCGCGATTCAAAATTGAATTAAATTGATTCGATTTTGAATCGCGCGCCACATTTGGACCAATGGCAACGTGCGCTGCGCGCGCAGATAGCCAACTTTGAGATCACTGTGACCAACCGAGTAACTTGAAATTTTAACTCAAATGTCCAGCTCGATTATTTTCACTTCTGTATATTTACTAAAATTAACGTAGAACGTATGAAGATAACAGAAAATAAGATCAGATTCCATATACCGTTTTTTGAAAATTTTCATTCATCGAAAGGAAGTGGCATGTACAAAAAAATTAAAATCTTGTTAAGCCTTCAAATTTTAATTAATTTCGAATCTATAAGATTGGATATTTGTAAATATCGAGCGCTTTGAAAATAAAAATACTTTATTTTTTATTCTTTTACATTTAAAACTCGGAAAAACTAATTTTCATAGAACTCATACATTAAATCTATTTTAAATAAATAATTAATTTTTTTTGTCTTTTTCAGCCTTTGACGAGACCAGGACATAGCAGACAACATTCTTCATCATCTACACAATCCACTTTACTTTTGTCAAACATTGCGTTGCCAACATTTCCAGATTTCGTCCCTGCACGAAATACTGGATCCATTTTAAAAGAAGTCTTGAAAGACAGCTGATATTGAAAGCTGTTATATTGGTTTTCCTTTTTGAATATGACGAGCACACCACTCGGTGAGTTTAAAAATGTTGTTTCTTATTGCTTAGATTTTTAACTAAAAGCATTTTTTTCAATTAAAAAATAATTTACACCTATTTTTAGCTTATTTTCTGTTAAAACATTTTTTTGCCAATTTATTACTTATGATTTAATCCTTAACTTCGAATATTTTTTCAGGACGTCACCAAGCGCAATCGTGAGAAAATAATGATAAAATTTGACGATAATAGAAAGAACATTTGTCAATTCTCTCCACCTTCAAGAAGTGGATCAATATTTCATTAATGTTAAATCTAGAAATTAAAAACTGAAACATTCACATAAGAAGCAATTATTTATTCAAACGTTTATTCAGAACTGTTTATAGTCAAAAGTGTACATTTTATTTTTGTTTTGAATTATTTCGTAGAAAAATGCTAAGTCTATAACTTCACTTTAATTGAAAAATTATTTTAAAGTGCTTAAATTATAATTTACCGTGCGCTGAATTTAGAAAAATAAAATGCTTTATAGTATGAGGAAAACGTGCTTTGAATAAAACAGAAGCATTTAATAAAGGAATAAAAATCTTCATCTTAGCGAATTAAATTTAACTTTGAAAAGATGTGAAATGTTGCAAAAGTAATGAATCAACTCTTAACTCGAACTAAGTACTGCCAAATTTCTTAAATAAATTACGGTGCTTTATATTCTATAAATTTCAATACAAATGATTCGCTAAAATGAATTTGAAAAACCTTTATCTTTGTTTATATTTGATGTATTTAGTAATTAAGTATTAGGTATCTACCTGTTTTTAGAAAAATAAAAACTTGTATAAATTTAATTACGACTTGGAATATTAGGATTCAATAATTTCCTAGTTGTAATATTTCTTCTGATTTCAGTACATACTTCCAATTTAATTGTAGGAATTACTTTGCATAAGAAATAATTGTAAATAATAGAAAAGTAAGTCAATTTGTAAATCTGTATATTATGCAAATATAAATTTTTACTGCAGATCATGTATTATTTTTGTACCTTCAAATTCTTATGTTAAATTAAGTTGTCGTATCGTGATAAATCCCTTTTAAGACTGCGAATTTAGACGGCGAAATAAACCTAAAAACTAGACAAGCCGGGCACCGAATAGACATCTTTAAGAGTTTAATGGAGTCTTGAGAGAAACTGGAGAAACGAATAAGCATGTACTGTACTTAAATTATTACGCGTACAACATTTTGTAATTAATATTTATGATATAAATATCAAAGAGTTCTAAGTTTTTATACAAAACACAATTTATGTAAAAAATCGTTTATTACATATATACATTAGTGCAACCTAACTTTCTCTAACTCAAATTTAAATCTAGTTTCAAAAAATCTTACTTAAAATCAAGCTTTCACTTTTTTTAAAACTAAATTAAATGGAACAAAGTTAGCTGAACTCGAACTTTAATTATTAAAAGCAAAAGTATAAAATATCCAAAAAGATGAAGATTAGGAGAGGAAATTACGCAAACCAAAAGCCAGAAATTGTTCTTAGATACTCATGTTTATTTTGTTATCCTTCTAAGGTCTAAGCACTACATGATTAATACAAATGCATAAGACGAGTAAGAAACATTTTGAAAAATGCAATGAAATAATAAACGATTAATATGAGTAAGAAAATTATATGAAAGTTTAAATTTATGAAACGTCGATAGGAATGATTTACGAAAATCGAAAACGCATTCTATTTCTTCTCTTGTTTCTTCTCCTCTATCATTTCCTTTCTCTGCTCTCCATTTTCACGAATAGCTGGTTTCCCAGTGTGCTCGATTTTAATTGATCTCTCGTTTTGTTGCTTTGGTTGATCCTTTCTGGGAGCAGTTATTGTCAGCACTCCATCGGAAGATAGACTAGATGAAACTTTGTCGATATCGCACTGTTCTGGAATCAAGTACTTCCTGGTGAATTGCCTTGAAATCCAGCCGTGCTCATCTTGTTTCTCCTCATGCTTGCCTTCCACCACAACGCATTTATCAACAACTTTTACGTTTATCTCCTCTGGTTTGAACTGCTGGATATCCAGGGATACCTGTGAAAAAGGAAATCGTAAATATTTTTGAAATTCAAGATTTTTAGGTTACAAAGGATTGAATTTTTTTGTCGAAATGATCCCAAATAAAATTAATAGAATGGATTACAAGATACGTTTGCAATTTAAAGTTTGTCCAACTACAATAAGAATTTCAAGTCAAAATGTAACATTTTTAACGATTTAAGATTGAAATCTCAGATTTTCAAGGTTTAAAGTTAAAATGATTTCATTTTGAACGCTTTTAGTAAAAAGTTTCTTAAGTACAAACATTTTCAGTTTATAATTACATTTAATGTTCAAGACTTTTGGAATTTCAAATAAAATTCAGAATCTTAAAAGGTACGATTTTAAAATTAGTTTAAATTTTAAATGGCATAGTTTATTAATGACTAATTCCTTATAATTATTAGGATAGTTTCAATCAAAAAGATCAATTTTCAACAAAAAACAGTTGAATTTTCTACAAACAGTATTTTAATTATGGAAAATATGCAAATAAAATTAATGATTAAAGGAAAACTTAAAGTGGAATAGGCTTACATTTTAATTAATAAAACAAAATTATTAAATGCGAAGATATAATTTAATAATTCAATCCCAAAAATTCTTACTTGGAATTGGTCCTTGTCAGCCTTGACAACAGAAGTTCCACCCTCGCCTTTGCGAAGCAATTCTCCCCAGGGTCTCAAGTACATCATCGCCGGGTTCTTGGCTCGTCTCTCGATTCTGGGAGCGACATAGGTCTCTAGGAGTCCTGGAGACAAAAGTTGTTCCGGATGGAGACCGAGTCCGAAGTGCTGGTCCTGAAGACGATGTGGGCGATCCAGATCCTCCCACCAGTCAGAAAACAACAAGGGTACTAGAGACATTTTGTAGATTCCTTTTATTGGACTACAATCACAAAATACTCGAAACGAAATTCGCACTTTATTCGCCTGTGAGACTAATCGATTTGCTCAACGTTCAACGTTGCACTTTGCTGATGTTTCGCTTCCGCTTGTTCTTCGTGTACTGGTTGCTGGGGAAGCGCCCGACTTGTATTTATAGGCGCACATGGTACCGGCCGGTGCGGCCGGTAAACTTCGAGATATTTCTAGAACTGTTAAAAAGCGACCATCGAATTTTCGAGAATGCAGACGCAATTAGGCTTTTCAAATAATTAAGTAAGATTAATCTAGATGTTTTTGATCAGTTTGGAATGTTTTTTAAACAAAATTCGGCTCTGTTTGGCCGAAATGTGAATTGAGTTGGGTTTATTCAGGAGTGATCGCCGAGGTTAAGTTTTCCTTTGTTCCTTTGTTTTCGACGTTTTCAGACGTTTTCGAAGGTTTCGAAAGGACTAGAAAGAGAGTTGCAGATAATAAAATCGATAGAAATTAGAAGCGTTAGAAGCCTCTTTTACCGTTTTTTTGTATTCTATATTTTCGGTGAAGTTGCGTTAATAAGTGATGAATCACATTAAGCGTAAAATTTTATTTATTTTAGTATTTATTATGGGCAACATTTTACAATTCTGAATCGATAATTTCTCATACGAATTCTTTGTTCTAGAATGAACTTGTCCAGTTTTTCTAGAAGGATCGCTAAGGTATTTTTCAAAGGGGATAAAATATCAAATTTCTTTTTTAAAGATTTCGCGAAATACATTTCAGTAAATTCTTCTGCTATAATTATATCTATAAGAGACACGTCAGCCACATCCACTCCCTGTCTCTGATGGTAGGAGGAAATATCGAGACAAATACAAAAGGTTTCTTGAATCGCTATTTATTTTACGGTTTATGTAACGAAATATTTATGTAATTTTTCAACTTTTGGGTCTCGACTCTAATAATAATTAAAAAATTGTTCAGGAAAAATGAAAGAATAAAAAAAATTATTGATCGTTCTTAATTTTAATAATTTAATAAAATATACAGTTAAAAATTTACGTAAAATATTTCATATAAAAAAGGAAACCAAATTTTGAAGTGAAATATAGCAAAAATATTGTACAGTGAAGTAAAATGTAAAGAAAAATTCTTTGAGTAAACAATCTTAAAACTATAAGGAAGGGTTGTTTAGAAATAATCACATACAATTATGAGAAACTACATATTTATTCATTTTTTTATTTCCACACAAGTAGGTTTTAAGTAAGACATGAACAGTCTATTATTTTATAATTAAAGATTCATATTTGAGAAATCATGGTACTATTTATTTTCATCGAATTTTCATTTACTTTTAATCAGTATTTTATATTAAGGGCATGTGCTAATTACCATATGAACAAATTGAAATAACCCCGTTTTTTTCTCACAATTTTTACTTTTACAAAAAAATAATAGTGCACAGACGTTCGTGTTTACATTCTTTACGTCTGTGTACTATTATTTTTTTCAAAAAGTAAAAATTGTGAGAAAAAAACCGGGTTAACAATTTGCTCAAATGGTAAATAACACATGTCCTTAAGAAGAAATTTATATTATACTATCTTAAAGTAAAAAATTTGTCTTGAACTTTGAAGTACAAAAAGATTATTATTTTATACAATACAAATGAGAAATGTTTCCTACCTTAAAGAAATATTTCTTAAAAATATGACAATGAATGCAGCACAAAATCAGTCCTCTGAGTTCATGATAAATTAAGATGAAAATTAAAATGGAATATAAAATGAAAATTATGCTTTGATTGTTGCCCTTCTTCTTTTATGTTGTGTATTTGGGTTCTTCTGATTTTGGTCCAGTTCTTGATTATCTGTTATTTCAGGTGATCCATTGGCAAGTGCGACTTCATTGACAGCTGGTTGTCCTGTGAACTGAATCTGGATCGGCCTCTCATCAGATTCAATTTCTGCCTGTTTCCTGGGAGCTGTGATGGTCAAGACACCATCAGAGGAGAGTTGAGACTCGACTTTATCCAGATCACACTGAGACGGGATCAAATACTTCCTGATGAATCGTCTCGAAATCCAACCATGTTCGTCCTCTTTTTCCTCGTGATTGGCCTCGACGATGACGTTTTTATCAACTACCTTCACATTGATCTCATGTGGAGCAAAGTGCTGCACATCCAGAGTGACCTTGAACTTGTCCTTATCTGGTTGAACTGTAGAGATGCCTCGTTCCATCCTGGGATTGATGTAAGGACGATATCTTTTCCTGGCCAGACTTCTCTTAGGTCTGTAGATCAAAAGTTGATCCGGACTCGGTTCAATTCTGTCCAGAAGGTCGTCCGACGTCAGGTTCATGCCAAAATCTTGATCGAAAACTCCGTGAGGGTGGTCCAAATCCTCCCACCAGTCTGAGAAAAACCTTCGTAGTAGAGACATTTTTGAAATCTCTTTAAACCTTTGAGTCTCTTCTCTTGAAATTCACACCAAGCACAGTTCACTCAATGATTGTTTCTTATATCCGCTTCTTGATTTTAAAAATGCAAGACTTCACTTCCACTTTTTCAGTAAAGATCGAGTTTTCACGAATCGCAGTGTACTGGTTTGCACGTGGCACTGTTATGATTCGAAATAACGCTTGCGAGTGCGTCACACTCCGGTTTTATAAAGCCGGGTGTCTTCTAGGTAGTGGGGATGTTATTGACCGTGGTCGCGAAACTTCTCGTCGCTTCTGCCAGAGTCTGGAAAATTGTAAAATACTAGACGTGGCCTTGAATCCCCTCGATGAATGAAGTTGTAGAGCATAGTATTTCTTGGATTTAGAATTAAAATTAGACATTTACTATAGTTGCTTATTGCAGTTGTCTAGACTAGGAATATTTGTCTAGCGTTCGTCTAGCTAGAGCATCAGAATCCTCGGTTTTCCGCTTTTTTTAACAATTCCTCTTTTTTTCTTTTTTTCAAAAAAATTTCCTATTTTTCTGGTTTTTCACTTAATCACAGACTAAGTCAATAAAACCCCATAAGAAAATTCAACTATTTGATTAAAAATTAACCTTTTTTTTGTTGATTATTCTATTAAATATTATATTTTTGGTTGAAAATGAATTTTTTTGCTTGAAAAATGAACTATTCTGTTAAAAATTAACTTTTTAAGGTGAAAAGTCAGGGCCGAATTTACCTTTAATGCCGCCCTAGCCCCTAGGGCACTGAAAATTTCAAATATTTTCCTCACAATTTGCCCCCCCCCCAACTCCTTCCAAAAATTAGCCGCCCTGGGCACTTGCCCATAAGTACCCATGCTTAAATTCGGCTCTGTGAAAAGTAAAATATTTTTCCTTAAAATTCGTCTTTTTTCTTGGAAAATTTTATTATCCAGTTTTGATAATCCATGTTTTTGTTTATTTTATGTATTTGTTTATCTTATTTCGAGAATTTTCCCTGTTAACGGGGGTCTATAACACCCAAAGGGGTTAATATCGTTAATATTTAGTTAAAGATCCATTTTTTATCGAAAAATAAACTTTTGAGATGAAAATTTCCTTTTTTTCGTTGAAAATCGAATTATTTTTTATTGAAAATTTTTTCAATTTAGTGATTCAGTCGAAGATCGAGTAAAATTAAACTACAAAAAAAAAGTATTTTTGAAAATGATGTTAAGAATCGAATTTTTTCACGTGTCAATAAAATTATTAAAAATTATTTTTGTTTAAAAATTGAAAATTGAGCTTATGAAGAATAAAAGAAAAATATTTCAATTTGACTCATTTTATTAACAATTTGTACAAAAGACACTATTACAGAACTACTTCGCAGCATCCGGTTCAAAATGGCACACTTATAATTTAAATAATCCACACTTAAAATTGAAATAATCCATACTTAAAATTTAAATAATCCAAACTTAAGATTTAAATTATCCATAAAAATCAAATCATTCAAGTTAAATTACAAATCTTAAAGTAAGTATAACATAATGAGACTTAAAGAAAATCATTATCACGATTCATCAGTCTATCAGTCGTAAATAAATTATTTCTCCGGGGTTGCTTCCTGCTTCTCTCCTTCCTCGGTTCTAGTTTCTTTCTCTTTTTCCTTCTCAGTAGAAGTTTCCTTAGGTTTATCGGTACTTTCTCGAATCGCTGGTTTTCCAGTGTGCTCGATCGGAATCACCTTCTCCTTTTTCTCAGACTCGGGAAGTTCCTTTACAGGAGCCGTAATCGTCAGGACTCCATCAGAGGATATACTGGACTTCACCTGATCGATCTCTACCTGTTCTGGAACGAAGTACTTCCTGATAAACTGTCTCGAAATTAAACCGTGTTCATCCTTCTTTTCCTCATGTTTCGCCTCGACGATGATGTTTCTGTCCACAACCTTCACGTTGATTTCCTCTGGCTTGAACTGTTGCACGTCCAGGATGACCTTGAACGTGTCCTTATCAGCTGTTATGGTCGATGTTCCTGAAAAACAATTAAATATTTCAATTTCCAGTCAGAGATTTTTAAAACATTTTTTCAGTTGGAAAGACCAAATTTTCAAAATTCTAGGTTTAAGGGCATGTGTTATTTACCATTTAAGCAAATTTAGATAACCCGGTTTTTTTCTCACAATTTTTACTTTTTGAAAAAAATAATAGAACACAAACGTAAAGAATGTAAACACGAATGTCTGCGCACTATTATTTTTTTTGAAAAAGTAAAAATTGTGAGAAAAAAAAACGGGGTTATTTCAATTTGTTCATATGGTAATTACCACATGCCCTCAAGTTTTATTTGGTTTTCGAATCTCAGAAGTTTCAATATTCAGTTATATTCAAAATTTATAAAGTTAATTTAAAAATCGGTTGAATCTAAACTATCAAAATTTTTTGATCCATTAATTATAAGTTCTATATCTTCGTTTTACTCAAAAAATATTTAATTAGATATTTCTTCGCTCTATAGCCGCTATTCTTTTTGGAAATAGAATTGTGCCCACAGAGCGAAAAAATATTTAGTTTCAATACTTTTTGCACTAAGTGAAGAGTTCGTAATCTAACTTTAAAATTCTATCTTTTCATCTTACAAAAAAGATATTAAAACATTATTTCGCTCTGTATGCATATTTTTATTTAAAAAGTGAGTCACTGGAAACTCCAAACTATCTAACTAATTTTGAAATATTTTTCAGTGGAAATGCTTACCACTTCCTTCTGGCCTCAAAAGATCAGCCCAGGGTCGATAATAGAGATCCATGAGTGCAGACCTGTCCCGGGGAACTGGATAATGGTATCTGTCAGTCCATTGTGGTAGTCTCAAATCATCAGGACGTAGACCCAATCCAAAATTTTGGTCCATGAGCATGTGAGGCCGTTCCAGGTCGGCCCACCAGGCGGAGAACAGTAAGGGTAACAGAGACATTATAAGAATTTTTTTTCACCTCTTAGTCTTCTTGAAAATTGACTTTTGAAGTCGATTTCAATAGATTTTGATTTTTTATATGGCACTTGTGTGCAAATCGCGAAGTTGATTCTCTCTTGTTAACTTTTGCTTTTCAAGTTCACAACTGAAGATCGCAGCGACGCTGCGCGTATTTATGCCAGAGCTTCTTGTGGAGCGGGAAGTGACCAGGTGGGGAAATCTCTGGAGCTTTCGACATCTAGAAACCACCACGTAAGGCTAAACTAAATAATAATTTAGAAAAGGAAACGCTTATTAGGCTGTTGCTGATTGGCTCATCCGAAGGCTGATATGAAATAAGGGATGTTTAGAGAGATGTGGAACGTTTTGATTGGCTTGATTCAACTCGAAACTTGCCTTTCAAATTTAGAAGTTTAGAATATTCCGGAATATTACCGAAACTGAAAAAATTATAAATTTCCTGAAACTAAACAATTAAAAAAAGATTTTGCACATTTTTAAAAAACTGTCGTCGAATTTATTCAATTAATTGAAAACAATCTGTTTCTTAATTAATTGCTTAGATTCGGAAATTTGATAACGCAAGAAATTTTCTAATTTTAGGAATTTTTTTAGTATTTTCCACTGTCGGAAATTTTGGATTATCGAAAATTTTGACATAAATGTTATATTTCAGGATTTTTCAATCATCCCATTTTCGATTTTAAAAATTCTTGAATTTATTCAATTTTCAAGGTTTTTGCTATCTTGAATTTCTCCTATTTTTTAAACAAATTGAATTTTAAAGCTGGCTTACTCGCATATTTTTTGCGAACGCATG
>JAUESH010000020.1:14142325-14153649 GCA_032275165.1 Synergus magnus | reverse complement strand
CTTTGAATAATTTCCAACTATGTAATTCCGACTTAACAATAATAAGAGAGCATATAAATAAAATTACAATATAATTAGATTGATTGATCTTTGTAATTTTTAAATACAGAGTATCTAAAAAAAATAACTCTCTGGATATTTTCTATTTAAATTTAACCATTTTTTCATAATCTATTTTATTTAAAATAGAAAAACTTAACCTGACGTCAACAAAATGTAATCTGATTACATTACATTTCAAAATATGAAGGGAATAGGGTCGCAATTAAAAAACCGGACAGTTACCTCTAATTCACTTTATTTAATGAAACCTGTACAAAATACAGTCTCGAGTACAAAGATTTTTAATATTGTGAAATTACACTCAACTTTTTGTTTCATTGTTTTTTGTTTTTAATACAGAGGTGCATAAAATGTTTTATGTAATATTCAATTTTACATACAAATTAATATTAAAAATTGTATATAATATATAAACTAACATAGGAACTAAATTAGCGAAAGAATAATATGTAATAAACGACTTCTCAAGTTTGCCCACAATCTTGCAATCACTCATAAACGGTTCTATGTAACATTCAATTTTATATACAAATTTGTATTAAAAAATTGTACATAATGACTAAACATGGGCACTAAATAGCGTAAGAATAATGACTTTTTACATGAATTGTTTTGTATAAAAACTTGAAACACTTTGATATTTAATATGAAATTACAAACTCAACTACTCCCTATATAAAGGGAATAGAATCAAATTAAAAAACCGGACAGTTACCTCTAACTAACTTTATTTAATGAAACTTGTACAAATTATTATACAGTCTCGAGTCCAAAGATTTTTAATATTATGAAATTACAAATTCAACTATTCAGCTAGCCTTTGTTTTAAGAAGTATATGAACAAAAAAAAATTCCATTCGAGATTGTTTTAATTATTTTTAAGAATTTGTCGATTAAGGACTTGACTAACTTTTTGTTTGTTTTATACAAAACACAATTTATGTAAAAAGTCATTTGACAACTTTTCTTAGAAAAAGAAAAAAAAATTCAATCAGAATGATAGTAGTGAGAGTGATAGATGAAAATTAAGTTACTTGAAAGTAAATCATAATGTTGAAGTACAGTTAACTTATTTTTATCGATATCTTCGACGTTTACTTCTTCTTTTCCCCAGTTTTCTCTTTACCTTTGATAGCCGGCTTATCGACACTTGGTTTCACAGCCGGTTTTCCAGTGTGTTCGATTTGGATGACCTTCTCGCCCTGGACTTTAGGTTGTTCCTTCCTTGGAGCCATGATGGAGAGGACACCATCCGAGGAGAGACTCGATTTCACCTGGTCGATGTCGCACTGCTCAGGAATCATGTACTTCCTGACGAACTGTCTCGAAATCCATCCGTGCTCGTCTTTCTTTTCCTCGTGTTTTCCGGTGACTACGACGTATTTATCAACAACCTTGACGTCGATTTCCTCTGGCTTGAATTGCTGGACATCAAGCTGAACCTGGAACAATATTTTTCATGAGCGAAATTGTCACTTCCATTTTTTATTTCAATGGCAACTAATCCCAAAAATTAATTTTTTCATTTTACTCATCAAATACTATTCAGTGGGCACAAAACTTGGCGATGCCTTTACATTGTTACAACAATGTATGTCCATGTCGTTAAGATGTCTTAAAGACGTCGTCAAATTTTGTGCGACTGCATTTTTTTCGCTCTGATAGTAAATTCTTAAAAATGGAAAAAATAAGTAAATAGGGAAAAAATGTTTAATTGAAATACTTTTTACACAAGACACTCGAAAAATTCTTCATATTTCTTAGGCTAGAAATTTTTTACATTAAAATTATGACAAAAAAACTACTTACTTGGAACTTGTCCTTGTCGGATTGAACAATGGAAGATCCTCCATCGTCTTCGCGCAAAAGATCAGCCCAAGGTCGATAGTAGATCAGAGGACATCTTCTGGGGGCATATTGTTCAAGTCTGCGAGGTGTCAAGAGCTGCTCAGGAGATAGTCCAAGTCCGAAGTTCTGGTCCAGGAGGCGGTGAGGACGATCCAAATCTTCCCACCAGTCGGAGAACAACAGTGGAACAAGAGACATTTTGTTGTTTAAATTAAAAATTCAACACTTGATTATCTGACACTGCAAAGAGAACTTTATTCTCTGACACTGCAAAGAGAACTTTACACTTGACTGCGAAATATCTAAACGCTCGACAAAGCTTCGTTTGCTTTGAATGCTTCAAATTGCTCTGATTGCTTTTCAAAAACTGACGCTCTGCCGCACCGGTCGCCGTATTTATCTACTGGCCGCGCAGGTCTGGAAATTTCTCGCATCGTCTTAGCTTAGACAATTGCGAAGGTTACGAATTTGTTTGTGTCAATCGGAGTATAGAATGTTCGTGAAGATTTTCGAGAAAAAAAAAAACATAATTTTCGTTTTAAAATGTTCTGATAAAGTTTTACTTTTCAAGATAAATTTATTTGAAGGTTTTCTTTGTTTATTTAGAGTTTCTAGGTTATGATTGTCATTCAAAAATGAAAAATACGGTTTTTTAAATGAAAGTGGTATTTATTTTTGAAAGTAATCATAGAAAAGTGATGAGGATTCAGTTTTGAAATTACTTTTTCTGATTTAGGGTTGAAAATAAGGGTATTTTTTACTCTGATTGACAGCAAATAAAACGATGACAATTTATGATCAGTTTTTTAGGAATTTAGATTTTGGAGGACTCAAAGTTCACGAAAGATTTTTGTAATTGATTAGATCTGTGCTTTCGTCATCGGTTTTATAAGAGGAAATCTTCAGACTTTGTCATAAACTGTAAGAACAATTTAAAAAATATTTTTTTGAGAATCTATCATTCAAAAAGGGAAATTAAAGAAATATAGTGAAAATTTAATTTTCTATAAAAATTGCAAAAATACTTTTATTATACTTTTTTAGAATTTAAATAAATGTATGGGTTACAATTAGAAGATGAATATATATAAACTTCAATATCGGGATAGAATTTTCCGAGTATTTGATAAAATAATATTTACTAGTCGGCGTTTCTCGTGAATTCTGTGCAATTCGATAACCAGAGCTTTCTGTGCCTAAATCTCATTCAACCATTACATATATGTATATTTTGGCTAATTTAATTTTAGTAAGCTGATTACAAAAGTACTGGACATTTTATCTTAAATTTATGTGAAAAATATTGAATAAGATCAACAAAAAGCAAATTTCTAATTATTAAAAGACTAAAAATACTAAAAAAGAACAACTTTAAATTCATGACCTTGAAATTTATGCAATTTCAGTAATAAACGTTCAAGAATGTTTATTAAATACTTATTATGAATTCCAAATAATATTTTCTTAAAAATTTCAATATAAAAAAAATATGAGAATATAAAAAATCACTTGCGGGAACTTTCTAAGGGACAAAAAGGAAGTATTGATTTTTCCTTCCCTAAGACTGTAACTGTCGTTCCCACGGTTCCCTCTCATCTGAAATTATAATAATAATACTCAACTTTAATTTGTAAAACCTACTTTTTAAGTAGAGAAATTTAAAAATTTCAGTAAAAATCTTATTTTACATTTGTTTTTTCCTGTAAGTAAAACCAGAAAACTACAATTTAGTTGTGTACACCTACAATTTTTGAAATATTTCATAAATTTCCTTAGCCGGTTACCGGCCGGTATAATTCTAACTATAATGTAAATGAATTACATGAAACTTTCAGCTTCGCATGTATGATTCATCACTAGCAACAAAAACAAATATCCTCGTATCGTTTGACGTTTCGCGAATCGTTGAGAAAATCGCGAAATTTCTGGATATAGAACATTCCAGTGAACTCGAGTAGCATCCAGAAATTTCTGCCCCCTCTCCCCGTCCGAACCGAAGGTATAAATCCGCATACGCGACGCCCAAACCACTAGATTTGAAATTTTACCGTTTATCGAAGGTCTAAGTAAGCGGTTTTCGCGAACTTTTTGCCAAATTATCAAGACAAAAGTGCAAAGTGAACAGCTGGATTATAATAATCATCGATCACAAGCTACAAGAAACAATTTTTCACTGTCGTCAAGTGAACGAAGAAGCCAAGGTTAGCTGTCAAAATGTCGCTCGTACCGATGCTTTTCTCCAACTGGTGGGAAGATTTGGACCGTCCTCACCGGCTTTTTGATCAACATTTTGGCCATGGACTACACCCTGAGGACCTGGAGATTCCGATTTCGCCTCTCACGGAGGCGATAGTGGCCAGACCCCATCATTTTCATCGTCGCCTTACTCATCGCCAGCATCCTTATCATCCATACGACAGGAGCCTCGCCATGTCTCGCAAATCTGGTGGAACTTCTACTGTCCACACTAATAAGGAAAAATTCCAAGTAAGTAAAAATGGTTTGTCTGTAAAACGAAGAAATATTTAATTTTAATACTTTACACAAATTAATTCGAAATCTAACCTCAAGCTGCAATTTTTTTCATTTTATAAAAAAAAAAAATATATTGAAACTAGGCATTTTTTCGCTCTGTATGAAAAATATTTAATTATATTATTTGTTGAGTAAAATGAGGAAATGAAAAATTGATTGATTTCATTTTTTAATTTCAGGTGACCCTCGATGTCCAGCAGTTCCGTCCTGAGGAAGTCACCGTAAAGGTTGTCGGTAAGAACGTGGTAATCGAGGGAAAACATGAGGAAAAAAAAGACGAGCATGGTTGGATTTCTCGTCAGTTCACCAGGAAGTACCTGGTTCCTGAACAGTGCGATATCGATCAACTTTCCTCTAGTCTTTCATCTGATGGAGTCTTGATTATTTCTGCTCCACGCAAGAAACTTCCTGAAGATGAGAAAAACGAAAGAATCATCCAGATTAAGCACACTGGTCAACCTGCGCTGAAGGACGTCGCCAGCACGAATGGATCAACTGATCCTGAAAAGGAGCAGGCCTCCCAGACGAAGAGTCCAGCACCACAACAGCAGAGAGCTTCTGATAAAACCGTAAAAGCTGCTTAAGGTTCTACTTTTGATGCATTTTTCAATTTAACGTCACCCTTCATTGAAGCTCATAAGTTGTAGTGAGAACCTCATCTATTCTTTATTATATAATACATTGTAAGTTCATTGATTACTTAAAAAGTATTCTAAGCTTAAAAGAAGAACCTGAATAAGGTTAAAGAATCCTATGATAATTAAGTTACGTCTTCATATTAAAAATTTTAGGATAAGAACTGTGTGATTAATGATAAAATACTTTTTGTTCTATTGAGTAAAAGACTTGTATTTATGTGAGTTTTTTAAGCCAAACAATGACTGTAATTTGCAAAGAAACTTTGTAGTTTTCTAGATTCTAAGTTCCTACTGATGACTAATAGACTGATAAATCGTTTGTATCGACGAATTAACTTCGAATTTATTGTTAATTATACTTTCGGAAATAATTCATTCCTACAGATTTTCTTGTCTATTTCCTCAGGGAATTAAAATAGGCTACTCTAAAGATTCTTTTAATCGTAAGACCTATACTTATTTTTGTTTACACAAGCTCTTAGAGTAAAATTTGTATTTAATAAGGTTTATAAGAATAAAGAAAGGCTTTTTTTAAATGGGTTTTTTTTTTATTTACGGATTCAAGTTTATCATCGTTAAAATAGAACTACGTATTTTCATTTAATTTTAAAATTGGAGACATTAAATAGCAGTTACAGAATGTTATGAATTTCATTTTATTAAATTAACATTTCAATCTTGGAAATTTCGACTTTCAAAATTTTCAATTTATAACGTTTTCACTTTTTACTGTTAGAAAAATAAATGCCAAAGAACATTAACAAAATTGATTCATGTGATTTGATCCTGAAGTATGGTATCATTAAAAACAGAATACTATTAAAAAATGTTATTTTATTAATAGCAATTTATCAAGTTTCAAAAAATGAAAATTAGGTATTAAATAGAATTATGAGCTTGATCTTGGTTAGTATGAGTTTATTGAATTTTCCTAAATTATGAATGATGATCTACATTGTTCTATTTCACGTGATCTCTTCCACATCTTCTATAAAATGTTATACCTAAGACTTATTTTCCTGAATAAAAGATGAAAATCTTCGATATTTAGTGCCTGAATATTTATCATTTATCAAATTAAATTTGAAATTATCAACAGAAAAATAATTATATTAATTTCCACTATTGTATGTAAACACTTACTTATTGAACGAAAATAAAAATAAAATCTACGAAAAATAAAAGTTACAATCTTTGAAAATTTTACAAGAGTAGAAGAAAAACTTAACTTATCAAAAAGCAATTTTGAATTCCTTTTTCCTAAACCTTGAACTTCGTCACTCGAATGACTTATTATTATTTGATGGGACTTGCAGCGTAAATAAGTACACAACCATATTAACAATATTTTAAGAATGCGTATTTTATCGCTCTGAAAAAGTAATCCAATAAAAGTACAGTATCGGTTACTCTATTAACATTTCGCCAATAAAAACTTAGGATTAACTAAAATACGAATGCCATTGATATGGATTGGCGGCACTTTTTAGTAAAACCCTTACAATAGCTTGAATCTATACAAAGTGCTCGCGTTAACCAATTTTAGTAGTCCCATGAAAGATCGTCGAAACATTTACGACTGAACCGTTTGTATTAGATTCGATGCTTTCGAATTTGAAGCATTGAAATCTACATCTATTCTAGTTTAGTAGATTATAAAATAATACGCGAAACATCGCATTTCAAAATCACACTGAATAATGAAACTATACACAAGTCACATTACATTCTTATAGATGTAAATATATGAAACATCTACAAGGGCTTGGGACTTATTGTGCCAATACTTTATTATTTTTTCAATAATTTTATAAAAATGTAATATTAATTTTACTACGAGAGACTTTTCAATAGCGTCCTCTTAGGTTCCAAGCCCTGCAGTGACGGATCTTAAATATTTTTAATGAAAGGTAAAAAGTCGCAGATTTTTAAAGAAAGGTTCAGGAGTGTAAAAAATTACTATTCGGAATCGCCCGCTTCTTCGTTATCCGCATCTTCGGTGCTGTTCTTGGCGGCAGGTTCAGCTTTCTTGCTGACTGGTTTGCTCTTGGATTTCTTTTTCGACTCATCTCCGTTCTCGCTGCCTCCATTTTCTACAACTTCTTGAGCATTTCCGTTTTCCTCTGCATCTTGGGATTCTGCTTCCTCCTCCTTTTCGCTTCCCTCAGCTACCTCATCTTCGGGTTCATCAGCGGCGTCCTTAGCCTTCTTTCCTCTGCCCTTTTTTGGACCAGCTATTCAAAAAGAAATACATATTAGAAAATTAAAAATGAAAGTCCAGGCCTTAACCCTTTATAGTGTTAATATTTGAAATGTCGGGTTGAAAGAAAAGCAAAATTCTACGGATTTTTATACTACAGCAAGGTTCTAAGATTTCTGCCCTTGAGTTTGAAACACTAAAGATGTAATTGGTTTTTTTAAATTATGTGTGCCATCAAACATCATGGTGTCTACGAGGCCCTCGATTAAGGACATGTGATACTTTACCATAAGAGCAATTTAGTTTCCCCAACTTTATACTCGCAATAATAAATATTTTTTTACTAAAATTAGGCCATTTACCTCCGTCTGTACGAAACGGAGGTAAATGGCCTACTTTTAGCAAAAAATATTTATTATTGCGAGCGTAAAGTTGGAGAAACTAACTTACTCTTATGGTAATTACCACATGCTCTTAAGGTTTTCAATTTGGAATATTTTTCAAATTTAAGTTTTTTTTTAAACTTACAATCGAGAAAAAAATCCCGGTCGCCTAGACACCATGAAAGTTTTATTTTAATTTAAATATTAAATTCATGCATTAGAAATAAAATCTAATTCTACTTTCCCCGCTACTTTAGTTTTATAAAAAGAAGTAAAGACAATTTAGAAATTTTTTAGCAATTTTTTAAAGACTAAATCATGCATCTTTTATTCTATGTATATTAAGTATTAAATATTAAAATCCTCTAAATCTCAGTATAGCCTAATTTAGGAGCAGTTTTTTTAAATCTAATTATAGTGTTTTACTCTTTTATGATATATAAAGGGTTAATTATATGTATCTTTCTAAGTATGTAATTAGCTTTCTAAATTACCAGCGGCTTTCGTTTTCTTTTTTGACTTAGAATCACTGACTTCCTCCTCTTTGCTCGGCTTATCATCGGTTTGCTTTTTTCTGGAGTTCTGGCTATTTGTTTTAGTCGTTGCTTCTACAAATAAACAAAACGACCAAAATGTTCATAATTTTGTTTTAGAAACACTCCAGCATATTCATGTTTCCCAAAAATTTAAATTTATGTATTACAACTTTGGGTCTTTAATTTAACAGTTTTTGATTTAATTCATTGACTGGTGACAAACCAAAAACTGACCTTTAATAAAAACAAAATTTAATAAGTAAATTTAAAATCATTCTTTAAAAAACAGAAACAAAAACAAAAATTTTATTAGTTCAAAGCTTTTTTTTTCTGCATTGGAAAAAATGATCTTTTACTCATTATTATTTTATTTATTCCCCAGAATGAACTTTTAAGTAAAAGCTCGAGCAAACTATCATTCTTTTATAAATAAATTCGTGTAAATAAAAAAAGGGTGAATCTATAACAATTTACGAACATGCAAGAAGTTACGAGAGTAAACTACTGATAAAATGACATTTAATGATAATACTCTATCTTATCATTTCACAAATAATGCTGCTAAATCATTTTTTAAGAAAAAAAAAAAAACTTTTTTTGCTTAAAAAGCACAACAAAATTTGATTTTTATTATATTCAAGGCCTAACTACAGAATTCGATCTCTTTATTTTACTTCAAATATTAAAATTAGATATTTATTAGCTCTGTAACCGTACACATTTTTAAATATACTTATGGGTACAGAGGGAAAAAATGTCAAAATTTTATCTTTTTTACATAAAATGGGGAGATTTAATTTTCTGGTCATGCATTGAACCCAAAACCCTAAAATTCTCTAAAAAAAAAAAGGGCGTCATTAATTTTCTGAAAAATAACACCAAACATTTTATATGAAAAAAAAAATCTAATAAGAAAAACTTAATTAGAGTAAACAGTCATTAAATAGTGATGTATGTAATTTGATATCTAAATTTTCAAATGTTTTGAAACTAAAAATGCAATTCGAAATTCTCAGACATCGAATCAAGAAAAATGGCGCGAAAAAAAACTCTGACAAGTAAAGTCTAAAATACCCCCAAAAAATTGGAATTAATTTTCACAAAAAATATTGCTCGAGATGTAAGGAAAAATATCCAATTTTCTTGCTTCATACGACTAAAAAAAATGTTTAATTAAATTCAGGAATTCCCTTTAAAAAATTGTGAATAATCTGAAAAATGCCACCCAAAAATCTTCTCACATGAAAAAAAAATCAATAAATTCGCGCATTAACCAATAAAAAAAATTCGTTTCTCTTAAACCTGAAAAATCAAGAACTACAAGCTCCATCCCATGAAAAACGTCATGCACGGTCGAAAAAGCGAAGCATGGCCGCAAGTGCGGCCTCACGAGAGGCGAAACAGGTTTAAATGCAATAAATATAAATACAGAAATGCATAAAAGTCGAAGGGGGCAGAAGGGGAGTGGGTAAATTGTAACCGCCACCTCAGGATTTCTTATTTTCCGACTAGTTCAAGCACATAAGGGATTGGAATTGGGAAATTGGTAAAAAAAACGCGGGAACGACTCGCAAGCGACATCTTGTTTTAGCTAAAAAAAATGGAGAAAATAGGAAGAAAATATTAAAAAATATAAGGAAAAATACCTGGTTTGCCGCGACCCTTCTTTTTAGGAACCTCTGGCAGAGGTTCTTCATCTTCTTCAGAGGCGACGTCAGCTTCTAGAGGTTCCTCGTCCTCGGTGGTCTTGGCGTTGGACTTGGCATTGGCGTTTTTAGCGTTCTTCTTGGCCGACACTTTCGTCTGCTTTTCTGGAACTTTGCTCACCTTTTCTTGGGGTTTTGCTTGAGTTTTTGCAGCTCGGGGAAATCTCGGTTCTTTGTTCTCTACGACAGCGGGAACCTTCTTCTTCTTCGGCGGTGAAACTTCGTTATTTTCGCCGGCAGGTTCAACAACTTTCAACTTTCGTGGAGCCATTTCTATACTTCTGTGTGAAACGCCGGGTTCGATTTTTCAAGCTTCCTCGTTGCACTGTGCTTAGCACTACCAAAATTTGAGACCAGCGGGAAAACGAAAATGAAAAATTGGATAAGCTGTGGCGGGTGGTCTTTAATTGGTTTAATATTAACACGACTACCGTCTTGGCGGTTAACACTTAGCTAGCACTCGAACCACGAATGTTTATCGACGTCGAATTGTCGAATGGCGGCTTTTTGAATAGTTCGAAGAGAGACTGGAGAGCCAACAGCAAGGCAGGATTGGTCAGGATTGGTTAATAGGTTGTGAGGTTAATAGGCATTGAGACTGGGATTGGTTGTGAATACTTCCGGTGGCTTGCTTCCGTTTTGCTTCGTGTTCACGCCGAAGGTCAATGGTGTGGGGAATTTTTGTCGAGAATTTCAAATTTGTGAATATTCTCGCGATGTTCACACGGTTCACACATTCAGAACTGGGTAAAGGCTCTTTCACATCTCGCAAAGCAGTACATTTTTAGGCGGGAAAATTTTAATTACAATTTTTTTATTTACATATCAATAGAAAAATATTTATCGGAACGGAGATATCTTTATTGAAGTTGTAATTTTTATAACTACAATCAATAAAATACCGTTCTGCTAATTATTTTTCAATTAATATGTAAAAAAAAATTGTAATTTAAATTTTTCTGCCTAAAGATGCGTATGCTGGCCGCCAGCTTTGATGCTTGCTTTGCGAGGTGTGAAAGAACCTTAAGGGCATGTGGAAGAAGTGATTTTAGCAGAGATGATTTTAGCCACATATTTCATCTATTTACTCGTAAATAAATAAATAAAAATCATTTTGGGTAGAAGTCAGCGTTGCAGGAAAAGATTCATCCACTGTTTTCTTCTGCGCAAAATATAAATTATTTATTTATTTACGATTAAAGAGGTGGAATATATATGGCTAAAATCACTTCTCCCACATGCCTCAGCCCTGTGGTAATTATCAATGTAAATTACCATGGAGCATATTTAGTTTCTTCAGTTGACTTCAGTTCAGACTTCAGAGACAGAATTCAGTTCCTTTATGGTGCATTTATACCTCTGCCTGCCCGACCGGTGCAGGCGGACAATTGTCCGAGGCTATTTATACGACCGAT
>JAUESH010000020.1:14127570-14142225 GCA_032275165.1 Synergus magnus | reverse complement strand
CTTCCGATTCCGGTTATATAGCACCAATCAAAATGCGAGTAAAAATCTGTCTCAACTCTCCCTAGAGGATCTCTAAGCGGGCCGAATTTCTCTAATCTCTCTAATTTTCACCATTTTCACAGGAGAAAGCTTTATGAAGTGGACGAGCAGTCGACGAGTATGATGCTGGAGAGAAAAAAGATCGAAAGATATGCGATGCTATGCGTCTGAATGCTGATCGAAGTGGATGGAAAAAGAAAGGAAGAATTTAAGGGATGAGATGATAGGGTTTCTCTAAATAAAGATAACAATTATACGAACCAAATTGCATATCCACTGCTGCTTTCGTCTGTTGGCGAAACAATAAAAATATGGCTGTAAGATAATTTTACACTTTTCGTCCTTTCTGATTGTTTGATTCGATTTTGAGGGTTTAATTGTAATTTTGGAACCCCTTCGCGCAGCCGTGCGCCAATTGGTTAGGAAATGCGCGTCAAAATTCAAAATGGGTAAAATGAATGAATATAATATTCCATTATTTCTTGCATAATGTTTGATATGAAAGAAAAATTTAATAATTATGAACTGGAAATATTATTTTCCATTGATTTTAACAACACGTTGTTTTTAAAACAAACAATAACTTAATTGGTCATTAACTCTGATAATATTCGCTTTCTTTGATTTGAATTTCGGGGAAATTTGAGAGCCAATCAGAGTACAGAGTGATTTAACCGGATTTAAGGACATGTGGTGTTACCATATGAGCAAATTTAAATAACCCAGGTTTTTTCCCACAATTTTTAATTTTTCAAAAAAATAATAGTACACAGGCGTCCGTGTTCATGTTATTTACGTCTGAGCACTATTATTTTTTTGAATAAGTAAAAATTGTGGAAAAAAACTCGGGTAGGGTTGCCAACTCCGGCTTCCTTGTCTCACTTACTCTCAAGTCAGTGACGTCACGTTCTATCTTAAGGCTCTTTCACACGTCGCAAAGCAAGCACACTTGCTTGCACATTTTTAAGTGGGAAAATTTGAATTACACTTTTTTTATTTACATTTAAATAGAAACATTTTTAGCGAAATGGTGTTTTCTAATTAATTTAATTTTCTGATTTTTCTTTTTTAATTACAACTATAATAAAGAAACCACCCTTCAGCTTAAGAGCATATGTTACTTACCATAGAACAAATGTAAATAAAAAAATTGTAATTTAAATTTCCTCGCCTAAAAGATGCGCAGCAAGTGTGCTTGCTTTGCGAGATGTGAAAGAGCCTTGATGATCCCTAGTCACACACGTCACACGTCACACACATACACAAACAGAACTGATAAGTGATGCTGAGGGCTGACGCACTTAAGCACGTCAATCGTGCTCAACAATAGAAAAATCATTGTTCCCGCATTTTTTGTGCTCAACTTGTATTTTTAAAAAAATAAGTGTATAAAAAGTGAGTGTTGTACGTTTCAAAATGTCGAACGATCCAACGGTTCGCATTGTTCATTTACTTGTGTCTGTGAATTTATCTCGTCATTGATTTCGTTGCACCTGTGAAGTTTCCAGAGTGCCTGGAACAATTGTCGCATTCTGTGAAAGTATGTGATTCATCGAGTACACAAACAAAAGTGAAAAGTTAAATATTTCCATATAGAAATCAAACAATAAATATTACAAAAATGCCGGAAAGCAGCGCAGTTTATCAGCCTACGACAGTGGGTTATGCCTACGACAATGGAAGAGATACTCGTGGCTCTGGAGGAATAAGGAGCGGTTTTTCCAGAATTATTTCGAGGCACAAATTGAGCTCAAAAAAATGGCTCGAATGGGTTCTTTTATCTGTCTCCTTTTGCGTCTTTGTTGCTGGCCTGACGGTGATGATCGTCAATTTAGTTTCTGCTGATGATCTAACGAAGAGCAATTCTCAGGATGTAATTATTATTTTTATACTTTATCAGTAGTCAGTAATTATAAAAATAGAATTTTCGATTAGGCTTCGCTGCTTATCTAATTCAATTTTAATGTTTCTTGGAAAACGATTTCTCAAAAAGAAGAATAAATATAATTTTTTTCACCTTAAGGGTGTTGGACTCAAGGGCTAACCTCAAAATTCTGTCTTCATCGTCTTCATTGTACCAAAGATTGATTGTACTCACGAATCATTATGATTAAATATATTTTCTCTCTGTAGACTTACTCTTTCTCAAACTACGAGTGTGGCAATCGAGCGAAAAATTATTTAATTTAAATACTTTTTGTATGAAACGAAGACTGAAATCCAGCCTCAAGATGTAATCATTTCATTTTTCATAAAAAAAAAGTGTCAAAAGTAGATATTTCTTCGCTCTGTACCCACACTTCCATTTGAAAAATGAGTACCGCTACAGATCGAAAAAATATATAGTTATAATATTCGTTAAGTAAACTTGTTGTGTTTTTCTTCTATACACTTTTAAAACTATTTTTTTTTGTCCTCATATAATTACTCTGATTGAGATATGTCACTCAAGCTAAATTTTATTTTTAATTTCCAATTTGTAGTCAGAAAAGAAGACGCCACCAGTGAAGGATGCGACGACAGAAGTGGAGGAACACGTGGGAAGTGGTTCCGGAGGTTCATTGGCCTTAGGTGCCACGATGATGCTTTTTGGACTCTTGTTGGGACTCGCTTGGGTGTGGCTTCGATTCTTCCGGCGAAGCAAGTCACCGAGAGGTGGACTAACTGGTGGCGGTGGCCAGGTATGTATTTTGTATTCGTAGCTAGTTGCATAATAGATTGTTTGCTTTTCTTTATCGCCATGCATCTGTTCCCACTTTGTTCGATCCTTTTCTTTACTTTTTGTACGCGTTGCTATAAAGATGTTGGGCGGTTTGAATCCATCGACTGACTTGCTGGTGGGTTCCACTTCGCAGTACGGGCCTGTACTAACCGAATTGCCGAGCCAGATGAAACTCAAATCCTCCGATGCCCGAGAAACGCCTGTGACATTGCCGCTTTCCGACCAGGAAGAGGAAACGCACACTCTGATGCAAGAGCCATCATCTCCACCAACTGCTTCGAGTGCTTCGAACGTCACTTCCAATCAAATACCAGGATGAGTATTCCGATCGACGCTCGGTATCAATTATAAGCAGTACAGAAAAATTTTATTTTTTATCTCTCGAAAGAAAGGTTCAGGGCACCGATATTTCCGCGGATCGCAAGCTGCTTCCCTAACTTAGGCTAGACTCGAATCTTTGCGAGCCTTTAGGCTTTTAAGCTGCAAGAGCAAAGCTCAGTCGACTTGCCGATTTTACAATATTTAATACCCGATTTTATCTTCTTCAGGAGCAGTCATTCAGGGTGGCGCTGAACCGGGAAAAAAAATGATTGAAAATCCGAAATTCTTAGGTTTAGCGGGCCACCCTGAATTCATTGTATGTACGAAAAATTACATAACTTTCTGCTCAATGTAGTTTTAGATCGTTAGATCACTTGTTCAGATTTATCAGATATCACTATCAGATTCTCTAGTTTTTCTAGATCTCTAGTTTCTATCGCAAATTTTGTAGAATCACATTTCACGATTAGGTAGCTCGAGTTTTTTTACTAGCTACTTTAGGATAGTTTTTTGTTTTAAGTAATTAAGCATAGACAATCGAAAAAGTCCTTGCAAAATTAGTTGAATTCTACAGATGAATTAAATTAAATAATTGCTTGCACAAAAGTGCAGAAAAAGAACATTTTCCCTCATTTTAGAATGAACTTATAGTGTTTATGAATCAGAAACCTGAGGGCTTTCTTTCGTTGATCTCTTCATTTTATTCCACAAATATTATAAATCTTTTTTTTTTCACTCTAAATGCACAATTCTACATGAAAAATGTGTACCGCTACAGAGCGAAAAAATATCTTATTATATTATTTATTAAGTAAAATGAGGAAATCTAATTTTTAAGTTAGAATTTAGATCCAAGGCACTTAAGTTATTTTCCTAGGGAAATAATATTTTATCTTGCCGTTGGAAATATTTAAAACCTTTTTAAAGGTGGGTTGAAACTTAGAAGAAATATTTTACTTAGTTATTTCGTGCAATTTGAATCTATCACATATTTTTTATTTTTTACACATCACAAATTCACATCGATGACTAATCTATCTTATTTACTTATTTTACTTCTACATTATGTTTTGTAATAATTTAGGTAATTTTATTTAAGATTAGACAGATTTATGATTCCTAATTAAACTACTTTTTTTAAATCAGGAAAGAAGAAAAATGTTATGAGTTCCGCTGTCGGTTGCCCAAGCGATATAGGTTGACTGAATATTTACGTACCTTCTTTTAATTAAAAAAAAAAACATCTATTGATTTTAAGAATCGAAACTTTAGTACTTGGTTATTCTTTTATAGCAAGTATGGTAAATTTTTAGCAAAATATTTTTTTTTGCTTATTTAGATTTTGTTTATAATTTCTCCACAGCTTTTTACAACTGTGCGACTCAAGCCTATACAAAGTTTTTCTACTCCGAGGTTTGCACACCTTTATTCAAACGTCTAAATTCTTCGTTACTAACGAAAACGTGTACTTATTGTCTGAGCTTTAATCGACCCAGATTCGTACGTCCACATGATTTTTTTACTCCGTCCAATCAACGATTTTATAAAGAAAAAATGTGAGATTTCTCGACGATTATTTATAACCAGTAACTTTGGATCCATACTTTTGATCTACGCACTTGAAATATTTATAATGCATTGAATTTTCCTCAATATGCGAATTTAATATTGTAAACTTAAGGTTGTTGGGCTCAAGTTCTAACTTTAAAATTCCACTTCTTCAATTTACGCATAAAGTATTAAATGTAGATATTTTTTCGCTCTATACGCACTCTTCTATTTAAAAAATCAGTAGCACTACAGAACGAAAAACAATAAAGTTATAATATTTGTTAAGTTAAACGTGGAAATCGAATATTGATGTTAAAATTTGGACCCAAGACCCTTAATGACGCTGTCAGAGAGCTTTTAAAATCATAATATCATTAGCTATTTGACGTATAGGTTCTGCTAGAGATAATTTTATTATAAAAATTTCAAAAGGTCTTACGTTTTCAGAATTGAAAAATTAATTTTTATTGTACGACGATCTTTTAAATGTCCCCGGAAATCGGGACGTCTGATAACCCTATTTTACTTTATGTATTTATGTGCTTTTATTGTACTTGAACTCATATGTATGTACTTTCGGATGAGACTAAACTAAAAAAATGTAAGATTGCTTTTTTTATTAATGAGATTTGTCGTCGATATAGAATATTAGATCGACCGGATTGACGACGGGGTTGTTTGATGACAATTGTTAAAATATACCTCACAATTTTTGGTTGTATATTAAGTGCTAATAAATTGCTTTAAGAATATTTTCCTCTGATGACTTAATTTTAAATAACAATTATTTCACACCCTTCTTGTTTATTTTTTTGAGTCGAATATTCTGAGTTTAAAATTTTCAGAAAAACCACCGCCATTTTGTCAATTTTGAGAATTTTTTAATTTTCCTGTGAGTTTCGAAACAATGAAAAAACTATTACACAGATTCAAAAAGAATAAAAGTTCTTTTTTCTAGTTAGATTCATAACATTTCTTACGAATATCGCATTTCAAAAAGCATGTTTTTAAACCTAACTAGAGAGAAGAGTTTTTATGAATTTTATTTTAGATACGAAAAAGTGAGAGATGACGGTTTTATTTTCATTTGGAGGGCAAAGTTGGTACCATTGTCAGAGACGAAATACATGAGAGTAAAAGAGATAGAGAGTTCTTTTTGTCCAAATTTTCATTCTCTATCTCTTTTACTCTTATGTACTTCCTGCTTGCTGTTGACCAGCCGACCGATGTGTAAAAAGAGTCATTAGATTCTTTTTTTGTGTAGAGATCCTCTTTTTGTGTATTTTCTTCTTCGTTTTCAAAACGATTGTCATAAAACTACTATACTCTCAAAAATCACCATAATTTAAAAAATAGTTTCGCAATTTCCATCCCCCAGAAAAAACGCTTAAAGTGTCAATCTCTTTGTTGCAAAATCGTCAAAATCGTGTATTAAATTTTGAGGTTAACTTATGCCGCACAATAACACGATTAATTCAAAATAAACTTGGGAGTTCTCAATAAAACCAAAGATTAAAACTGAATAAACTTATAAAAATGAGCAAGCGATTAAAACTAGAGACCTTGGGTTCATCCCGATCGCTGCGTGCACGAAAATCCACAAAAAAAAATGATGATCTCACCTCGGAAACTTCTCAGTTTTTTGTTAGCGATAATCAACAAGAGGAATGTGAGAATATTAAAAAACTTGAGGAGGTTGAAAAGAAGTCTAAATCTAGAGCAAAGAAACGATCCCCCATAAAAATAAAATGCGAAGACTTGAAAGAAAGTGAAGAAAAAGTTTCGTTTAAAGTGGGAAGGGGTTGGATGCCAGAAAACTGGGAATCTCTCTTGGAAAATATCAGAGCAATGAGAAAAGAGGAAGTTGCTCCTGTGGATGAGATGGGATGTCATAAGTGTGCTGATACAAATGTTAGTAAACCAATATATAGATATCAATCGCTATTGGCATTAATGTTGAGTAGTCAGACAAAAGATCAAGTTACTCACGCGGCGATGCAGAGACTTAAGGATTTTGGCTGCACTCCGGATTCCATTATTGCAGCTTCTGATAAAGAACTTGGAGAACTTATTTACCCTGTCAGCTTTTGGAAAGTATGGAAAATTCTGTTTTATTATTTAAGGGTGTTGAATCCAAGTTCTAAGCTAAAAATTTGATTTCTTCGTTTTACTTGACAAATATTATAATTAGACAAAATAGAACTTTGAGATTAGATCTTGAACCTAACACCTTTGATAGAAAAATACCTTTAAAGATTTAAATTATATTATTAAACTAAATTATTCTATTTTAATTTTTTCAGCGGAAGGTGGAATATTTGAAAAAGACTTCCAAGATTCTGAAGGAAAAGTACAACGGTGATATTCCAGATACGGCCGAAAAGCTATGCGAATTACCAGGTGTTGGCCCAAAAATGGCCCACATTTGTATGCAGGTCGCCTGGGATCAAATTTCTGGAATAGGTGTCGACACACACGTCCATCGAATTAGTAACCGTTTAGGATGGGTGAAAAAGTCAACTAAAACACCAGAAGAAACTAGAAAAGAATTGGAAGCATGGCTCCCGAGAGATTTGTGGGCAGAAGTAAATTATCTGCTCGTGGGATTTGGTCAAACTGTTTGCATGCCTCAAAGACCGAAGTGTACCGACTGTCTCAATAAAGACATTTGCCCCTTTGCGAAAAAGAATAAAGTGTGCAAAAAGTAAGAAACTCTCTTAAAAAAAGATTGTTTCTTTACAATTATCATTTTATCGTTAAAAAAATTAGAATGAAAGAGTATTAATATTATTTATTATAAATATTAAGAATTTGAAATACTTCAAGACATAAATACAAAAGTTTGTTAGGTGATAGTTTTTTATAATTAGAAAAGTATATTTTTGAAATGTTTAGCTGTTCTGAAAAAAAATTAAACTGAAATATAGACATTTTTTATTTTGTAAGTTTGATTTATTTATTGAACTGTTATTTTTATTTTTATTTATTAATATTAAGGGTGTTAAGCTAAAGTTCTAATCTCAAATAATACACCTACATACAAAGATGTTTGGTTAGCAATATATCGTATTTATTTACAAAAAAACTTACATAAAATCCGCTCTATAGAGTGAAGATCATATTTTCTTTCTACCGCGCGTAGACTTTTTCTTAAGCTTTTCTTGTGTTTTAAGCTTCTGCCTCATTTTTTTCTTATTCTTCAAGTGTTCGAATTTTTGCTTCTGTTGAAATGCTTTGCTCTTCTGCACTTCCTTAGTGGCTTTTCGTTTGATCGCTTTTTTAATATTTTTGCTCGTTTCCAAACTTTTCTTTTCTGGGGCTGACTTTTCTATTTTCGTTTTCTTCACAGGCTTCCTTTTCAATTCCATACCAGGAACTTCATCACTATTCACACTGTGATCGGAGTCACATTCTTGCTTTTGGTTGTCGTTTTTGTCATTTTCGTCTTCGTATTCAACTTCTCTTCCCCCGATTAAACTACTTCCTTGATCAAGATCAGAGACTTTTAATTCTAAAATACTAACGGTATGACCATCTTCTTCGTATTCGTTTTGGGAGATGAGCTCCTCAAGTTCTGGCACAGCTCGATAAGATATCCATTTTTTATAGTCTTCTCGAGCCTAAAAAAATAAAATCCCTTCAAATGTTTTCAATTCTTTTAAAATCCCTTTAAATATTTAAAAACTTTTGAAATCTCTTGAAATTCCTAAAAATTCCATCAAAGTGTTTCGAAATCTTTAACAATCCCATTAAATCGTTTTAAATCTTGAACATCATTTGAAATTCTCTAAAATTCCTTGCACTCCTTAAAAATTCCATGAAATGATTCAAAATTTTTAAAATATCATTAAATCCTTTTAAAGCTTGCAAAATTACCGCATTTCGCGTAATTTAAATATTTTCATCAATACAAAATCTTGTCTTCAAATATCAAGTCTAATAGTTGTATACAGTAAATTATAATCATTATAATTATTGTCTATAACACATAACCTCAAGAAAAAAAGTGACCGTAAAAACTTACATTTTTCTTGATTCTCTTCTTTTCTTCTTTCAACTGCTGCTGCAATTCTTCTTGTGCTTTCTTTCGACGTTGAATTTTTCTTTTGTGAAAGCCTCCAAGGAAATCTCTGTTGAAATAAAGAGAGAAAATAATGTAAATTTTGATGTAGAGTTTTCTTTACTGTAAATAATAAATTTGCACATACTTTCTTTTTTCCTCGTCGAATACTAAATTAAACTTGGTTTTACGAGCTGCTTTACCATTAATTTTCACTTTATTTGTCTTTTGAGGCTTATTTGTAATATTTTTCATATTATTCTTCATTATTGATGCGTGACTGGAATGAATGGTGAATGCAGTAAACGAAGTCAAATACACGTGGTGTTTGATGTTTCCCACCTTTTTTATAATGCGCATGCGTCGAAAAGTTCACCTTATTGGTT
Organism: Synergus magnus; assembly: GCA_032275165.1. Classification (NCBI taxonomy): domain Eukaryota; kingdom Metazoa; phylum Arthropoda; class Insecta; order Hymenoptera; family Cynipidae; genus Synergus; species Synergus magnus. Next base: position 14,133,146 of record JAUESH010000020.1, on the reverse strand, counting down.
GTATTTCGCCAGTGCCAACGAAGTCGCCCATTGGCTACCTAAATCGAAGAAGAAGAAGAAGAAGGTTGTATTTCGCGGGAATTTTTGAAATGCTAAAAATCCAATTTTAATTTTTATGAATAATTAATTACTTTTATACCTACTAATAAACAAAAATATCAACTAGATCATTAATTAAAATATTTGAATTAATATTTTTTTATTTACATTTAAATAGAAAAATATTTGTCGGAACAGTGTTTTCTTTATTTTAATTATAAAAATTACAACTGCAAATATTTTAATATTATTTTCCATTTCTTTGAATTATTCTCAGTTATTTAAATTCTTCTAAATTCTTCTGAATTCCTGCGATTTGTTTTAAATTTGATTCCAAGTTTTTAATAATATATAATACATGGAAATATATTTAGACTGCCTGAATAAAAACAAGTGTATGGGTTTTGAAAAATGCATTATTATACATTTCGATAGAGAATTAGTTACAATTAACGTACATTTAAATGTTAATAAGTACGTTACTTAGTTCAATAATTAATTAATTACGTCGTCGTCTAACTCTAGAAATTCTCCACGCGTTGGGTTCTTCATATTTGTTGTACAGTGGTTCCAGTCTCTGGTTCTTCTTAAATTTGCTCAATTTCGCCGGGTCACTGAATCTGAAGAAAGCTGGTGCGTATTCCACCAACCATCTGGGATCAATGGTTGTCACCTCTCGCATGTATTCTTTCGTTGTCTGAACCAGTTCATGGTAAATTACCTAAACATGAAATTTGCAATTAATAATCTTTCTTAAAAAAAAGGAATAATCTAAAACACTCACAACAAGAGAATCGTTTGAAATACATTAAATTTCCATGAAATTTCTTCAAATTACTGATAATAGTAAGAAAAAGTAATGGTAAGAATAAAATTGTACAAATTAGGTGTTTCTTTATCAAACAAAAGGAAGAGCAATTGGTTCTAGTTAATAAATAAGATTCAAAGATCTTTAGGAATCGATTTTTTATATAATTATAGATATATTTTTTTACATACCCATTCTGGTTGTCGGTTGAACAACGCACTGCTAGGGTGAATATAGACAACTTGGCTGTCTACCAAAGTTCTATAACCTTCCTGTGGATCTTTTTTCGCAGCATTCCTAAAGAATCCGGAGCATATCGCCTTTTGAACTCGAACTGTATTTTTTCCAGCGGAAACGACGTCTAGTTTGTGTCTGTCCATAATTCCTAAAAGTTGTTTACGAACATCTTGTGCCCTCTTCAGTGTTCGAATCTGTACAAAATTCTCGTAGCACCAAGGATTACTGAATTTATTATTTCTCCATGAGTTATAAACCGCTAAAAGAGTCAAATGGTCTCCCTCTGCTTGGTTAAACTTTGCTTTCTTTTGATCTGCCAAGGCTTGCTTATCTTTCGGCCTATAAAACAAAATTTCAAATTAGTTATATGGATTCATTATTCATTATTTTCACAAATATAGGGAAATAATTTCTTTTGAATAAAATTAATAACAAAAATAGTTGAATTTTAAACAAAGAATTAAATGATTGAGTGCTCAACAAAGAAAATTAATTTTTAACCAAAAATTATGAATGATAGAATGTTTTTAGAAAACAAACCTGTAAAATACATTTTGCACAGACAGCATACTGACGATGGTTAAAATTTCTTCTGAGCATTGTAACTTAACACTCATGATCAACATTTTGGATAAATTAGGCTCCAGTGGAAATTCCGCCATTCGTCTACCCAATCGAGTTAAAAGTCCTTCGTCATCAAGAGCACTCAAACTGTGTAAGGACTCCAAGGCCATTATAAGCGACTCGACCGGAGGTGCGTCCATAAAATCGAAATGGAGTAAATCATTAATCCCCATTGTCTTCAGCTGCAAAACTGTCGTCGCAAGATTGGTGCGCTGAATTTCCGGAACTGGAGTTGGAAGCATTTCATCTCTGTAGGCCCTTTCAGTGTACAATCTGTAACATTTTCCTGGCCCAGTTCGACCGGCCCTACCAGCTCTCTGTTTTGCAGCAGCTTGACTGATAGGTGTAACGTTAAGACTGTCCATGCCAGTTTTAGAATTGTAAACCTTTTGTTTGACGAATCCAGGATCCACCACATAGTATATTCCGTCGATAGTTAAACTCGTCTCAGCTATATTCGTGGCTATAACGACTTTTCGGGAACCTGGTGGTGCGGGTTCGAAAATCCTGGTTTGCATCTCCGAAGGAAGTGCGGAATAAACAGGAAGGATAATCAGTTCAGGAACATCTTTTCCGAGTGACTTCATACGTTCGTAGAGAATCTCGCAAGCTGTGTCGATTTCCTCCTGACCAGTCAAAAACAAGAGAATGTCCCCAGGTGGCTCACGCAAGTGGATTTGCATCACTGTTATCAAAGAAGCGTCTAGGTAATCAGTCTCAGCTTCTTTTGTGTACATAATCTGAAAACAGTGGAATCATTAATAAGATTCGGACACCTTAAAATTTCAACTGATACCCGAAATGCTTATTATACTGACGATTGAGTGTATTTTGATTTTTTAAATTTAAACTTTGCTGAATGAAATATCTTACCTCAACCTCGAAGGTCCTGCCAGGAATCGTGAAGATTGGAGCTTCAAAGAAATATTGAGAAAATTTAACAGCATCCAAAGTAGCGCTTGTTACAATCAATTTCAATTCTGGTCTTCTGCCCACAGCTTGTTTTAAAAGACCGAATAAAACATCAGTGTGAATTGTGCGTTCGTGGGCCTCGTCCAACATTATAACGGAATAGGTTTTCAAATCTAAGTCCATAAGACATTCTCGCAAAAGCATACCGTCTGTCATGTACCTGTGAATAATTGTAAAATTTCATTATAATTTATTCCATTTTCTATTTGATGTATTTCTAAAACATTTTTCTTACTACTTAGCAAAATTCGGTTTAGAGTCTTACTTTATTTTTGTTTCTGGTCCAGTGCAGTCTTCAAATCGAATAGTGTAACCAACTTCCTGGCCCAGTCGACAACCAAATTCCTCAGCGACTCTCTTAGCAACCGACATAGCAGCCACTCGACGGGGTTGGGTACATCCAATTTTGCCAGAAGATGTGAAACCTGCCTCCGCTAAATATTGCGTGATTTGTGTAGTTTTACCTGAACCCGTTTCTCCAATTACGATTAGAATTTGATTATCTGTAACTGCTTTAACTAAATCGTCCCGTAGTTTAAAAATTGGAAGACTCTGTCTTTGTTCCAGGAGAGTTAGGTTTGTTTTCTTTCCAAAGGAAGTTTTTTTACCACCGATTACGTGCTTTTTCCACTCGGGTAAATCTTGGGCTTGGAGACCAATACCACGTGCGCTCGCTGCGAGTGTTCGACTTTCAACTGAAATGTAAAACAGTCGTTAGTGCCATTAGATTTTAAAAAATAGAAACGGTAAAAAAATTAAACAGATTTTGATGTCCTACCATCTGGCAAAGGATCGATCCAATTTTTGTGAAGTCCTGTAGGTACGGAATCCATTTCCTGTTCCCTCTGAAGCATTTTCTGCTCTCGTCTTTCTTTCGCTAATGCGCTTTGCATCATCGCAGCTTGAGCCAAAGATCCATCTGGATTTTTCATAATTCTCACTGGACTCAAATCGTTCAAGGATCTCCCGTGTCCTTGTAAAAAGGGAGGTTCTTCTTCCACTAATTCAATTTCTATGTCCTCGTCCTCGTCATCATCGCGTGGTAAAATTCCCGTTTCCATGTCAAATTCCGGAAGTTCGCTCCTAAAATACAAATTTAGCAACGTGTTTTATCATCTGTTACAAAAGCTTGTACAAAACATGTCAACTTATTTAAATTAAAGCACTTACCTATCGATACAAGATGCTGCGAGCATTTGCTTGATTTCCCACTTCTCAGGAGAAGACAACCTCTGAACCCTTTTCCTAGAGTAATTCTCGTCCTCGTCATTATTCGCTTGAAGCTCTATCAAGGAGGTTGGGCGATCTGGATTTCGCAAGTGTTTCTCGTCCTCCTCTGTCCTTGTGATATTCACAACTGGATTGAGATCGCGTCCCGTTTCTTGATCCACTTCCTTCATACTCAAAGAAACCTTCTGTCCAGTGATGTTGAGAACTTTAACGAGGACTTTTTGTCCTCTGGATACGACATCGCCTGCATTTGCAACTTTTCCTTCCTTTCTCAGCTGTGAAATATGCACCAGGCCTTCCCATCGGCGTCTCAATGATTCGAGTTGAACGAAACAACCAAAGGCAACGATATTGGCGACTTTTCCAGGATAAATTTTGCCTATTTCAGGATCCGTAGAAATTTCTTCGATCGAACGAGACCTTGACCTTTCCGATTCCTTCCTTGGATGCTTCGAATCTCTGCGATCGTCTATTCTTGATTTCCTGCTTCTGGATTTTGACCGCTTACGATCTCTGGATCTGTGTCGCCTTCTGTCTCGCATAGCACGATCCCTAGATTTGGAGCGTCGACGAGATCGTGAATTGGACCTTGAACGACGGTGAGAACGAGTTCTCGATGAGGATCTGGATTTGTTTCTCTTTCCCCTGCGACTGGGCGATTTGGACTTGTTTCTTTTCCGATCCACTGATCTGCTTCTCCTTCTTTCTCCTATGGCTTCTAAAGATGCCATTGCTTCGTTGACCACATCATCGTCGTTTTTCTTCTCTATTTTTGGCAATTCGTTTGGTATCGCCAAACCCGGATACCTAATTGAGATGGCATCTTTCTTCGAGTCTGCAGGCGGTTTCATGTGCTGAATTATTCTAAGGAGATTCTCCATAAAGGAATCCTAAAAGAGTTACAAAATATATTATTTACTTGCGTTCTTTATAATTTATATTATAATTTATACTTTTAAAATTTTTCTGTGTATTTAGTTTAATACTTACAGAAAAATCTGCTTCATTTTCTTTCAGCGCTTTCTTGAATTTATCAAAAGTATTATTCTTTTCTGCTAGATAAATGATGAATTCCGCTGAAATTTTAAAAATTTGGTTATATGCACTTTTTCCATAAAAGGAGTAGTATTGTTAAAAAAGTTAATATATCGTTTTGTTTTTATTGAAATAAGAAAATTCACGAATTTTGAAATATACTTTGTAATATGTAAAAGCCATTGCCCCGTCGTTTAACATAATTTATGGAAAAAGGGCATATAGGCCTATGTGCCCTTCTTCCATCCAAGGTCTCACACATATAAATTGTAGGAAAATTATAGTATATTCAAACGTCAAACGTCAAACATCGAAATATGTACGTTTGTTCTACTTACCTAAATCTTTGTCATTTATCCCCAAATGATTTTCTAACTCCGTGCATATTTTCGACACTAGAGACAAACGTTCCAACTCTGATACTTCGTCCATTTCCTCCATGATTAAGAGATTGTTAAACAATTTTAATTAGAAATAACTTTTTGATTTGTTTATTGTTGTTCATTCTACGATTTCCCACTTCTGCGTTTTCTGCTGCCATTGACGATTGACGTCACTAGAGATCCTCTAGGGAGAGTTGAGACAGATTTTTACTCGCATTTTGATTGGTGCTATATAACCGGAATCGGAA
>JAUESH010000020.1:14117376-14127470 GCA_032275165.1 Synergus magnus | reverse complement strand
TAGGAGAAAGGAATTTGGTGGCATTTGAGAGAGTCTCTGTTTTATTTTTGGTGGCATTTGGGAGAGTTGAGTGTATTCTCAAAAATATAGAACACAACGAATACGATTTTGGGGTTATATGTTTTGCCGTCTAAAAAAAGCCTATATAATACTTTCTCATAGAGTAATATCAGAATTTAGAAATACACTATACATATTTATGAATTACAGGCTTTTGCAGCTTCCATAAATGTCAACAAATATTGAAAACCTTGAACCATCACATACAACAATACAAATTATAACTATGAAAATTTAGTTTTAAAGAGTGTATACTCAAATTTGAAAACTGTACTTTCGACGACAGCGCTATGGCAGCACTGCGTACTAGCAGAATTCGGGCGCGAAATTCAAATTATTAAGTTTAAAATTGTTTAAACATTTTATTTTTAAAATAAATAATTAGCTAGCGGTTAAGTTTAACAATTGGTTACTTAACGACATGTGTTTCTTTTATTTGGGCGCGAATATAGGTAATTAATATTTTAATTAGTAATAATTATAATTGCATTTTTAATTTTAGAAGTTTAATTTATTATTTATAAAAAATTATTTTAAATTTATCTTGATGATAAAATGTGTATATAATGTGAACTTGTAAAGGAATTGTGACCTTCGAAGATTTAAAAATGATATAAAATTAAATTTCTTATTTATAATTAATTAATTAATTTTTTATTTTATAATTTTTAATTCTACCAAGTAATAGTTAATGTTTTTGTACCTATGAAACTTTGAAATTAAAAAAAGATTTCAGTAACATCTTTTTAAATTGCATCGTCTTTTTACATAAATTAATGATGTACATAATTCTTCTTCAAAGAAGGAGATTTCCTGGAATTCATGAAATCGAGCATAAAATAAGTCTAGATTGAATTAGAACTCCTCTTGAACGATGTTGAGACACTTCTCCGTTCCTGGTTCATAAAAAGGAACAAGGACGAAAATGGAAAGGAGGAATTTTTATTCCTTAGGTATTAATATTTATTTACTTAGTAATGAATAAGTAAACTGTTCTGGGACAAACACAGTCGCGTTTGGTAAGTTGCATCTTCCACTTAGTCCCTTTCCTTAGCTCCTCATCTCAGAAATACGAATTAACGCAATCTTTCGCAAGGCAGCTTGTGAACGGCTTTCTTTTGTTTCAAACTGGACATTCAAGACTTACACTAATGACAATAATATATTACAATTTTAACGTTTCTCTCCTCCACGAAACGCTTATTTCTTGCCAATACATCGTATTATTCTTATTGCTTCTCCACAAAGTTTCACTGAGCGAAATTCGCATTTACATTCAACGGTCTAAACAGTCGTTAATTCCATAAAAAGAAACTGAACTTTGAGTGAAGGAAAATTATTACTTCAGTTCCACAATATTATGAATACTATAAAAGTCATTTGACTCATAAAAAAACTGTACACAATCACTTATATCTTTCACGTTTCACGGTTTCAGTAATTGTCCCTTCCTCGCCCACTAAAATTGTTTCTAATACCCATTCCCATATTCGGTCCAAAGTTTCCAAAACCGGGATTGAAATTCGGACCGCCAGGTCTCGGTGGCGGTCCTCTGAAGTTCGGTCCCAATGCTGGCCTCTCGAAATTCGGTGGTCCCGAATTAGGACCCGGACCTCGAAAGTTAGGTGGTCCAAAATTATTAAATGGCGGCCCTTGATTTCCGAAGGGACCCATCGGCCTGAAATTTGGACCGAAGTTAGGTCCATTTGGTGGCCTAAAGTTAGGTCCAAATGGTGGTGGAGGTCCATTGGGTCCGAAAGGCGGAGGTGGATGCATCATGTGAGGAAGCATATTTTTATTGGGATGCGGAGGCATATTTGGATGTGGACCCATATTCGGCAAAGGAGGAGGTGGCATGTTAGGATTAATATTCTGCATATTGTGATGATTCGACATGTTGCCCATGTGTGGAGGCATATTCGACATGTTGGGTGGCTTGTCGAACATATTTCCGAATTCCATCTTCCTGTTGTCGCCCATTTCTTTGTCCTTTTCCCAACGCGACCTAGCATCTCTATCCATATCTCTACCCCCATCCCGATCCCCAAAGGAATCCCTATCCCTCTCTCCGTATGAATCTCTATCCCTCTCTTCCATGAAATGCCGGCTGTTGTTCATTCCCAGCCTGAAGTCTTTATCTGCAAAGTTATTCCTCATATCAAGCTCAGGCCTTGCTGGTCCAGACATGTTATTAAACCTATAATTATCATCATCCATGTATCTCCTATAGTCTTCCTCGTCATCGTCTTCCTCATTGTAAGCGTCCCTGAGGTACCTCTGATCCAGATCACTGGATTGCGAATCTTCGTTCATCCCACCACCAAAAACAGGTTGATGCACTTTGGATGTTCTGTCACTCGCTCCAGCGTCACTCCAACCAATCAGCTGATCGAATTTGCGCTTTCCTCCTCGATTTAAAGACTTGAGCAACTCAGGATTCTGCGCGAACTTGGAGCTCGGCAAAGGTGGGGGAAGGTCAACATCAGGGGTCTTTGAGAAATCTATGTCTCCTTCATCGTTTAGGAATTCTTCGTCTTCGTCAACTGTTTCTTGTTGATTCATTACCTCTTTTAGTTCTTCAATCTCTCCGGATTGAACGAGCTTATTTATCGCGTCTGCACCTTTGGTTATCGCTTCCGCAAGTTTACTGCCGCCTGTAATAAATATAAATTAATACAAAATAAAAACTGATTGTAATACATGGCATCAATAGTTTCCACATCAATGAAATTGATTCATTTGATTAAAGACTCACTCTCGACAGGAATCATTTTTCCATAAAGTATAATCGCGTTAGGTTGGACCTCGTTCAATGGCAGAGCACCAGGCGTAGTTTCGATCAATTGATTAACAAAAGCGTTAAGAGCCTCGACCTGTTCTTGATCTTCGCCTTCCATTTCATTCCACTGAGCCTGGAAGTTCCGGGGAATTGGTTTGCTGTAAGGAACCTTTTTGTTAGCGAATTTCTTCCCTTCGTCTATCGCATGGTCCAGATCAAGACCGGGTATTCCGCCGTTCTTGTCTTCCGGTTCTCCCTCCGCGTTGATTCTGTCTTCTGGACCCATTCCTGGTATTACTGCAAATTCGTCAGCTGAAAATGAAAAAAAGGAATTGAAGAATATTGTACTTTAGGTATGCATGTAATTTTGCGGGTCAAATTGACGTACCGATTTCGTGGTCATCTATACCAGCTGCACCAGCAGGCAAGGTGTTCAAGTTATATTTGTCTCTCATCAAATCTCCTGGCCTGTTTCTTGTCCAGAATTTAGAAGTATGATCGTTACTTCCAGAACATAAAATGTGACCTAGGGGATGCCACGCCAGAGTCCAAACTATACTGTCGTGTGCTTGCTCGATTGCTCCCACTTCCTTATCAGCTCTGAAAGATAGAAAAGATCTAGCTAGCTCTTTCGAACTTGAGAATGAGAATTCAATTAAAAAAATAGAATTTATTTTTACCCAACGTGCCAAAATAGAATAGCACCATCGCTTCCGCCACTGCAAAAAAGTCCCTCGTGACTCGGATGCCAGGCAACACTGGAAGCTTCTTTTTTGTGACCTCGAAAAGTCTGAACCTCTTGACTCAAGTTTCTGATGTCGAACAATTTTAGCAAATGGTCTCGAGACGCTGTTACTAACCAATTGCCATTCTCATTCCACTTTACGTCCATTACCGTTGACTTATGGGCGTGTAAAGTAGCCAAAGATTGCCCGGTTTTCGGATCCCATAATTTAACTGGCTGCTGGTTGTCTTTGCTTCCAGAGATGACTAGACTTTTTTGAGGATGCCAATGAACGCACTTCACATCTGCTCCATGACCTACATAGATATCAAATATAATAATGATTCATATCATAATTAAATTGAAATAGTTTAGAACAATTCTAGTGACTTTGGTGAATAGATTTATTCCTCAAATTTGAGAGAATTGCTTAAAAGGTTTTATATATAATATAGTTAATGTAATCTTCATCTCTTATTAGAGCTTCAGAGTTAATATGGTAAACCATTTGTCCCAAGATTTTATAAAATTAGATACAAATTTTTGATAATTAAACGAGTTTCTCGAAAATAAAAAAAAACCAAGAATTTAAAATATCTAATATCAAATTAAATAAATGAATATTTAAAAACTAGGTGACTTTCATTACTATTTCAATAATAAATTGACGTCATATCCTATTTTTTAAATTATACCTAGTAAAAAGATTGAAAATCTCTAGAGTTAAATTGATTCACCAGAGGATATGAAAACTATCAGAACATATTCTAATAAATTAAAAAAAAAATAAATGAATGTATACCCCTGAGAATTCTTTCTTCATGGCAACGTAGAAAATCCCAGATTCTGACTGTTCCATCATCACTGCAAGTCGCCAACTTGTGATCCGTCGGACTGAAACTACGCGTTCAAAAAGAAAATAGTTATAAACTAGAGTTCGCTGTTACTCTTTTAACTTGAATTATCGGAATTTTGCTGATTCTCAACTATAAGTATACCGCTGGTACAATTAGCGTATATATGCTGAAGAATCAGTGGAAATTTGCTGATAGAGGGCATGATATTCACTGATTCATCAGCGTATATCGATGGCTCCTACAAAAAAAAAACGCATAATTCGGAAAATCGAGTTATGCATTTCCATTCAAGAGCCATCGATATACACGGATTGAATCAGTAGTACACTTTCAAGTGAGAATCAGCGAAATTCCTCTAATTCAAACTTAGAGAGTATAGATTACTAAATTATTATAATAGCAGAAAACATTTTTAATTCAACATGAAAGGAGCGATTTCAATTTTTTTTTGTTATTTTGTGAACAGTGCATAATCATTACTAAAACAAAGATGCTTAAACTCTATAGGGTTTTGCCAACAATTTTAGAACTTTGCAGTCCTAATAATTTTCCAAATTTCTATTAATTAATCAAATTTATAACAATACCTATACATAGTAAGGATTTTTATATAATAACTTATTAAAACACAATATAGTGCCATAAATTATCAACTTTTTGGCAACAACCCTCACGGGTCCTTATCTTCTTATTTAACTTGATCAAGGAATCATATGAGGATTGTTTTGCGAAATCTCTTTATTGATCATTGCCATGAATATATTATGTATCAAGGTTAAAAAAAAACTGATCGAACGTTTTTGATTTTGATCAACGATCGGCATAGCCTGGTGAAATATGCTGCCAGACGATTTATACCGAATCCAGGAAAAATACTCGAATTCATAAAAACCCGTTACACTTTTTGAGAGTGGAGATTTCTTCTACGAGCACGTCTTAAAATTCTTCCAGGACACCTCGCGATTAGTATTGCATGCCAGAAGGAGATTTTGTAAATCTGAGGAAAAAAGTACGCGAACAAAAATTCTCATGCACTGAGCTTGAGTAAAAAAACAGGAATACTCGAAAACAGATTCGATACAAGTAAGAAATTCGAATCTGGAAATATACTAGGAGCAAATCAAAATGAATTAAGAGGAGCGTCTAGATGTAATTGTAAATAAACAAAAAATCATCTCCGATAGTCATATCTGGCACTCAAAGACAAATTGCAGCTATCTCAACAAAGATATATTTGCATCAGCTTATCAGGCTTTTCTAGTTTACTTTTGATGCCACATGATCACCGGACGATGCTCCAAGATTGATATTTTTTCAAATTTAGCATTTATTGTACAAAAAATGGAGGTGTACATGATTCGCAATTAATTATTTCCCTCTCACTCTCCCTACTCTTTATATGTATATAAAAGCTTATTTTAATAATAGAATACATTCGGTATATTATGAAGGGCTTAGCGCCTTCTCATAGCAATGAAAAAAATTATTTTTAACGAAAAACATCGGAAAAAAATTCATAGCTATGTTCGGCCATCGATACATCGAGACCAAGAACCGTAAGGACGTGATGGAACTTTTATTTAACTCATTTATTGATAGGAGATACAAATTTAGATCCCTAAGAATTAAATAAAATAAATCAAGTTTATTCGAGCTTTCGAATAGAAAAATAATACACTATACACATCGCCTTGACCTTTAATTAGGATCAGACGGAGTAAAGGAATTGTAAGGACTGAATTCTAAATATTTATTATTTGTTTACTAGATTACGGTAGAGATACTTTATTCAATGCTACAATGTCACTTCAAGCAATGACCATTTCCGACTTCTTCTTTTAAGAACAGCTTAGGCGTCACAAAATGGAAAAAATTTTCATCTTCCATTTAATGTCGCCAATTTTTCTACCAAATTCAACGCTCTACACGACTCTCACCTCGAATCGCGAAAACCTTTCCAAGGCAATATAACTTCTCGCTTTTAATGAGTTTAATTCATGCTGCTTTTTTGTCAAACATTAAGTCACCTTTGTACCCATACGAAAACCGAAACTGCCGCAACGTGAATAGAGAAAACCCAGAAACAGAAGAGAGTGAAAGCCGCGTTTAATGTCATAACTACAGCAAGAATGGACGTATTGTCGATTAAAGTGCCACAAGAGACGTAAGGACTAGTGTGGTGGATGCTATACCTGAGTCCTCTAATCGCTTCTTTGTGTGCCTGAAACATCTTGACGTTGTTCATGTTACTCTGCCAGTACTTGACGTAGCCTGCATGATCTCCTGTTACCATCCAGCTCTCGTTGTGCGACCACACCATTGTCCTCACTGGGCTGTCATGAGCCTAAACAAAATTAAGGATATTTTGTGCTTGCAAATCAACAAGTGCTATAATAAGCATATATTTATCAAATTAACTTATATAATTATAGCAGTCCCTCTTTTACAAAATGGGTCTCAGAATGTAAACACCACATCAAAAAGCATATTTTTTGATGCTGTAAGAATAAAATTTGTTTCGTCTAGCAAAATTCAAAACGAAAATCAATCAATTGAATCGAATTTTATATCTATGTATAAGGTCTGATAAATCCGATTGGCTTCTAATATCTAAGAGTAAATCTTCACATCATTTTCCCAATATGAATAGTTTAAAATTGAAAACCGTACATTTTCAAATTAGTAACATTCCAGAATAAAACATTCAGAGACTCAAAAGCTAACATAATATACCACTTTGAAGTAAGTCTTTCTATACAGGAAACATTTGTTTAACATCAGGAAATTGAAATGAGCAAAAAATTTGAAACCGTATTGAACCCGAATGTTAATTTTTTAATTTCTTTTCATTGTATGTACTTAAAGTAAATTATTTTTGAAAGATATATTATTCGCAAAGTTCTTTATGTGTGGTCATCGTACCTGCAGGATAGTTTCGAAATTAAATGTAAGACCGTTCCATAACGTGAATTCGCCGCTGGAAGCTCCAGTAACTAGACGCCTCCCTTCTGGTGTCCAGGCCATGCAAAAAATAGGGCATCGCATTTTGTTCGTGGCTGTTTTTACGAATCTCGTAGTAACAGCATTAATTGGATTGTCTACATAACTCGGAGGTGGAAGCAAATCTGGATAATATATCACATCTGGTTGCAGAGCTCGTCTATCTCTATAATCTCGCTGCCAGACTCGATTCTAAACAGTAAAAAAAAGTTTTTCTTCAAGACCTGTACACGTTAAATCTCCTACTTTGTTTCAAAGTTCTTAAAAAAATTACCTCTAAACTTTTGATAATAGCTGAATTATAATCCACTGTTTTCCGCATGACGGATTTCCTAAGTCTTTTGCCATCAAATTCATCCTGCAAAGCATCTTGACCTCCGGGTATTACTTTTGGAGCGTGATAGGGTCTGAAGGGCTTGAAAAAACCTCGGTTTCCGTCTCTATGATTGTTGTATCGATGTTGATAATTTCCGGAAGTGTTTATGGTGGTTAGTGTCGGAGGGGGTGCAGATAAATTTGGTGTCGGGGGTGGAGGAACCGACATATTCGGAAGGATTGGGGGAGGAGTTGCAAATTGCGTGCTTGTAGCCATTTTTAAAGAGTGTTTTGGATTTTTCTAATTAAGATTCAAATGTGCGAGGAATGTGGATTAAAAGATGCACTATTAAAGTACATATTGGATGTGGGATTAAATTAAAAGCGAAAATCCAACCATCTTCTGTACCGATGCAGAAAAAGCTGAAAAAAGAAGTTCACTCTCTTTTAATTACAGTTACAGATTCATTCAAATAGAGCTTTCAATTAATTCACAGAATTGATCTAATCTATTTTTTGAGCAAAATAAAGAAATTGAATTTTTAGGTTAGAGCTTATACAACATCCTTAAACAGAAAAGGCAGAAAAGGAATATTTTTCAAAATAGTGATAAAACATGAATGTATTGAATTAAATATTAAGATCTGTAATTCGTAAATTAACAGCTATAAGTAGCGACTTTAAAAAGAATGAATTGCAAAATATCAAAATTTTATTATAAAATTAAAAAGATTTATACGTAAAATATTGCACAATATTTATTCCGTTTATTCAATAACAGACTTAGGCCAATATATCTTGTAGAGTTTACAATTTAAATGAATTTAATTGATCCTTCTGTTGTGCCAAAAAACTTTGGGAGTCATTAAACAAATTAAACAGACGTCTGTAAAACGTTCTCATTGATAAAAAAAATGTATTAAAGAAATTGGAGCAAAGTTTCAATTCGTTAAAATTCTTGTTTGCTTAATTTACGTTGCAGTTAGAAATGAGTACATATATAACTTGAAATGTATCATTATATTTCTGAACGGAAATAAATTAATACTCAAAAGAAAAATCATAAAAACAATCTACCGCCCTGTGACTTACCGTTGAGACACACTCCCTTGGCGTGTCCACACTATTCGGTGAACTAACAAATTGGCTTCCAAGCAAAAGAAACTCGATAATTATTGATCACTTTCGATCAAAAATTGTGACAAATAAACGTAATGTGTTTATCGTTTTATCGACGCGTTCGCACTAGTGAAAAATTAACGAACGATGCTACGAAAATTTCACTGTTGTGCGTTCGCAGCCATTACACACTACACCAAATTACGCTTCTGTACAAGACTTCCGACGTGTTTCACCACTTCCGCCTGCGCTGGCCTGCGCAAATGGTCAAAGTCAAATTTGGCTTTTGCCAACGATATATAAACCAGGGATGAGAACCTAAGTGCTTACAAAGTTAGTGTTTTAGGCTACTGCGCTTGCGTTGGCTTACCGTTGGAGGAATTCTGTCACTGGTCATAATTTGGCGCGCGATTCAAAATCGTATATATGTTTGTATATAATAATAAATCCGCATTTATACCTTTTGTAGTTCGGTCTTCGACCAATCAACGTTAAAGGCCGCTCTTTGTACACACGGAAAATTCCATGAGAGTGAAAAAGATGTAGAATAGCTTTTCCATAGTCTATCTCACTCTTATGAGATTTTCCGCCTGCACACCACGGTTGAGTAAGTAAAATACCTTAGGTAAATTACATGGTTTTCTAAAGTAATTTACCAGGTATTATACGTCGAAAACACCAAATTCACATCTACTTTTTCCTAGTTGGAAAATGTGTACTGAAAAAGTTTACATTGGCGAAAACTTTAAAATGTAATTTAAAAAAAAAACACTAAATTAAATATTTGTAACTATAAAATCACTTTTTATTATTAATAATATTGAATTACTTAATATTCTTATCATTTATAAAATAGAAAGCGATATTGCAAAAGAGTTTTAGAATCTGCATAACAGTTCCATCCTCAAAAGAAGTGTACATAACATGATAACATGTTGCATGTTTGGATTTTTGTTTAAAGAACCGGTTTTATTATTGTAATTTTAGGTAATTATTGTAATTTCATCTTGGTCATGTCATTTACTGGGTATTTCACTTGTTTTCTACTTAAATTACCTAACTTACGTAAATTACGTAAAAAAGAATGAGTGACATGTCACTACACAACCCTGCTACACATATACGATGCAGGGTTGCACACAGTTACGCCTAACTCGAACTTTTATTAGAGATCCTTTAAGGAGAGTTGAGACAGATTTCCCCCACCACCGAGCTTTTATATAACCGGAATCGGAAGTTA
>JAUESH010000020.1:14073024-14117276 GCA_032275165.1 Synergus magnus | reverse complement strand
TTTGGGAGAGGAATTTGGTGGCATTTGAGAGGTTGTGACATTTGGGGAGGTGGCATTTGGGAGAGTTGAGTGTATATATATATATATATATATATATATATATATATATATATATTTTATGGTGATTATAGGAACAATTATTCAAAAAGAATGACGGAAAAAATCACTGTTGAGAAACTTCCTCATCATGAGCAACAAGAACTTTGTAAGACACGAGCACCTTACAGACAGGGGAAAAAGTTGACTGCTGTCAAGGTAGCGTGGCGAATACGTATCCTGCCCTTAAATAATTATGATATTTCTTTTTTATTTTGTTTATTAAAAAATAACAATTTGTTTTTATGAAAAATGAAAATTTGATTTCTAACTTTTATTAAACATAATTGTCTTTTCAATATTTTTTTTTCGATTCTTGATTGTCTTATCAAAATATTTCAGAAACTTTGATTCAATGCTAATTAAATTATTAAACACATTTAAGACTTGATCATTACTTTTTATTTACCTATATGGTATATGTTTTATTTTCTGAACTTGCATTCTTGAAGTTTCCTTGACACTCTAGCTCTCTGCATTAGGTTTACACAATCAACGACGAATCGCCACATTTAATAGTATGTGGAGTACCAAAACTGCAATTAAATAAGGAAATGAAAAAACTTTTCTTTCCGTACGGAGAAATAAAAAAACTTCGTTTGATTCCTGATTATCCATCGGAAGAATTCACCGAAACTTTTCACGTGCATTATGATCGCATACAGAGTGCCAGGTTCATATAATAATTATATTAAAATACATTTTTATATGGATTTATTTTTCATATGGTCCTTAGAATTGAATAATGAATTAAATGAATTTTGATTAAATCCCATAGAATAGCGAAACGTTTCGTTGATGGCAAAAATTTTTATGGTGGTCTTCTACATGTCTGCTATGCACCTGAACTTGAAAGTATTTTGGAAACAAGGGCTAAACTTATTCAGAGGCATAAGGACGTGACGGTCAGGATTAAAAGGCACAAATTGGATCCCACGAATCCCGAGATCGATGAATTCGTACCACAGTATGTTTTAAAATATTTTTATTTCTATAGAATTTACCTAAAAATATTTGACAAATTCTAGATCAAATTTAAAATACTCTTCTAGGGAACAGTTTCATAGGAAGAAAAAAACACCTGCATTGCCTTTAACTCAGGAACGACTCAACACGCAGTATCCCAATGAAAGTTTAGGAACCGGAACCTCACAAATAACAGAACCGAGTCTTCCGCCAGAATTTTATGGCGCAAGTACCTCAACCGGAATTCAACATGGCAACGTAATTAGGCCTTCAAGCATAATTAAACCGTCGCCCGAGTTACTGCAAGCACCTTATCAACCATACGAATCCATCTTAAGAGCGTCAGCTGCACGTACTTTGAAAAGGAAAAATTATAAAGGACAATCTGTCAACTATGTATCTAAAGTTAGAATAATTCGACCCCAATTAATAGACACAAGGAATATAGCAAGGCGAGAAGAACCAGAGAAAAAAGTATTCATAAATGTAAAGAAAGTCGAAAGCGGTATCAACATTAAAATTCTACCGAGGACTGAGAATAACAAACGGATTGTGATAAAAGACCAAAGGTATATGAAAATGCAGTCTTATTTTTTTCTTACAATGGAAAACACAGTAGATTACTTAATTTTATATTTTTAATTGCAGTGTGACGCAGCTCGTGCGACCCAGTACTGAACTAAAGACATCAATTCAACTCGCCAAAGATCAGATACGTCAGGCAATGGAAAAAAGCACTTAATGTAAATAAGTACTTAATTATTAAAGAGTTATACTTTTTTTAAATATTTCGTTTTTCTGCTTAGATTTAAAGACATGATTCAGATTCCTTTTACCCTTTCTTAGGCGTACTTGTTTCATTCTGAAGTTTATGATAAAAGACGTTAAAATGTTAAAATATTAATATCTTACACAAATGCTTGTTAAAATATTGATCTTAATTTTGAATGATCTATTAACTTGGTAACAGTAATTAATTCTACAAAAGATTTAATATAATAATTATATAATAACTGTGGAGTCCCCGTCCCATTTTGTGCTATTCAACCTAGACTTGAGCGCATTTTTGTTTCCATTTGGTGGAGTGTTTTCTTGATGTATTTTCATAGCCAAAGGTGCCTTACGTCGCAAATGTGGCGATTTTAAACCCATTCCCTGTGGCTTACTGTTGCTGTTAGATCTATTTCTCAAAGGCGTGCGAATCTGTAAAATAAAGAAGTTTTCATTGTATATTCTATATTGAAAACGTTTGATAACATTTACATATCTAACAATTTAAGCGTTTTAATTCAAAATAATTTGATTTAGAACATATCATTTAAAACAGTACATTCTCGATGTTTCTCACGGCAAAATATTCTGAAATTTTGAATGTATTTGCATAAGCCTTACCTTCAGTTCATTAAAGTTTTTGAGTTCAGTCGTCTGTTTTTTACTAGGGCTGAAAAGCTTTTTGCCTTCTAATTCTTTCTTGACAATCCTCTTTTTGTTTTTTTCAGATTCGCTCTTTTGCTTCTTTTGAATCTCCTGTTTCTTTATAGTGCCTAGTAAATTACAGTCACCGTCATCAAATTCTATAATAACTTCTTCCTTTGGGCTTGTGAATTCCATATGATCTTCTGAATCACTGTCAGCGTCATATTCCAAATCTACCTGTGTTACAGGACTCAGTGTATCTCTCCAAATTTTTATTTTATTCTCAGCTTCGTTGAATTTGACCTCGAAATCTTTCATAGCAGTAAGCAGAACATTGTCAATAATGTTTTCCGAATCGGCTAGGAATTTTGTTTCTAAATTATCAGTTTTACCTTCTGCCTTAGGACTCTCTAGGGGAGAGTTAGAGGACGACGTGTCGTTGGAGCTGTTCAAGGAATCCTTGTTTCCATTCCTCAATACTGTGATTGCGCTGTTGTCCGAAATTGTTTCGATGCTGGAACTGCAACTTGAGTTGGGCGAATTGCTCGGAGCTTGGGAATTATTTAAGCTTGTGACAACATCCGGCAAGGCATTTATTTCAGCAACATCGAGGTATGTTGTAATTTCGCTGAAAGATAACCTCGAGGGTGGCATTTTGATGTCGTAAATGCTTGTATTTAAATTTTCCTGGGAACGGACTTTGGCATTTTCGGGAGATTTTGGTTTTAGAATAGGTGTCCTATCAAAGTCAAACGCTGGTGATCTGGGATCAAGTCCTAATATCTTTTGATGAATTTCGCTTAGTATGAGATTTTTGCTCCGAAAATTGGAGCGAGTGAACTTTGGAGTGTCGCCTTGTGGAAGAGTCTCTAGCTGCAATTATAAAATATAATTTTATTATAATATTGTTGCATTTAGAGGAAAATTGAAAAAAATTGGTTTATTTCCAAGTTATTCTTTTATCGATTCCTTGAATGTCAAAATTCATACGTAAATGCTATTATATAGATAAATTACCAGAATTGGAGTTCGTGGCACGTCTACGTTTGGAGATCTTGGATCTATGCATTGCTCTAAAGTCGCAGATTTCGGTGTGACATCGAAATTTGTTTCCAAGTAAGGTTTGGCCTGTAAATATTTTGGTACGGCGCTGATGACATTTTTTGTTTCGTTTGGTGGGGTTGCAATTATCTAAAAGTATAAGTTTAATTAAAAAACTGTAAATAGAAGACCGCAAAGTATGAACTTGAACCTAACATATTTAGTTTATTCAGCTAAATAAAAAATATACCTCGATTGGAGTTCTGACTATTCCTAACGTTGCTGATCTGGGGTCAATAGATCTTTTTTTCTGTGGCTGAGGTGTGCATGTGTCATAATTTTCCAAAACCAACGACGAAGAATTAAGCTGCTTCGATTTATCGTGTTCTCCATGGTAAAATAATTTACTCGTGAAATTGCCCATTTTAATTACGATGCAATTAAATGGAGTTCGCTCTATTATCTGGGAATGAAAGTCTAATATTTAGTTTTGCAATGTTTTCTGATAAATTAAAAACTTGAAACTTGAACGACATGAGGACATCTGAGAATAATTGCTCCAGAATTATTTAATTCTCAACATGTAACAATTTAAGCTTTTTAGCAGAAATTAAATGAAATAAGTGATCGGTCTTAAAACCCTGATAGAAATAATGGTAATCTACTTATATTTGCAATAAACGAAGAAATAATTTTAGATTAAAAAAGTACATGAATAAAAAATGTATATTTATATAGCACGTTTTTATAAAGTTCGTTAAAACCTTCGAAAAAGAGTTACAAATAAGTCCGCTAACTAGCCCAAATAAGTACGTTACTGTGAATAAAGGAGAAATCAAAAGAAGGATCTGTGAATAATCTATAATATAAATGATTTAAAGAACTTTTTGAGGCATTTAAACTTTCGTAAACAAAGCCAGATTTCAAATTCGTAACCGTCGCATCTCTAGTTTGATTAATTTCTCGTTAATTCCATTCGTTTATTTAGATTTTTGTTATTTTTATATATACTTACGATGACTAGGAAGTTGTTTGATGATTACTTTGCAATAAATATTTTACACGTCAATGTTTGAAAGTAAAATTCTATGGATTCTATAAGATATACAGGAGCAACCTCCAACCTCAAGCTTCCATAAACGGCTTTTATACAGGCTGGCAACCCTGGCAACACATCTGTCAAAAATGTGATGTCATGCTCAGTCGATAAAAACAATTTCTACCAGAAAAAATATTTAGGCGCGTTTTTTTCAAATTCCATAGGTTTTCGTTCTTTGCGTTCTTCATTTAAAAATAGCATTAGGTACTTTTCAAGTTTTCCCGAGCTTTTCCAAAATTTAATACCTAACTCTTTTAGTTTCTGCAGCAATTCCAAAATACGAAAAAATAAAAGGTAATCAAATAATCAAATAAAGGATTAAAAAATATGTTATTTTATTTTATTTCTCCTTTTATTACAAAAATTATATCCAAGCTAGTAAAAAATAATCTTCGCCATATAGAATACATATATAATTATTTTGTATACCAATCCAGCCGGTACTTTTTATTATTATTAATGCTTCTGCCTATGTGCTTTCAGCGAACCTCGCTGACAAAAGCTTTTTTGGCAAATGTCGCATGTGTATGGCTTCTCACCGGTGTGAATCCGCTTGTGCCGAATTGCGTGACTCAAATGATGAAAGCTTTTTTTACAAAAAGAACATTGGTATGGTTTATCATCTGTATGCGTTCTCAAGTGTGTTTTCAAATCAAATTTCTTGAAAAAAGATTTTTCGCAGATAGGGCAAACGTGCTTCCTTTCCTTGAGGTGATCCCGTTTTACATGTTCCTGTTTGAAAAAAAATATATAATAATTAACAGTCAAAGAATGTGATTAATATACATAATAAAAAATTGTCTATACTCACGTTTACTAAAGAAAGGTTGTAGTAAACTTTCGGACATATGCTGCAGGCAAAAGTCTGTCGACCATCCGGTCGATGATTATTTGTAATGTGTTTATTCAAGGTTGATTTCCACGCGAAAGACATGCCACATTCTTTGCAATGAAAACGTTGATGTTCCTTATAATGCAATCCCATGTGTTGTGTAAAATTATATCTTGTAGAAAGTGTCTTTCGACATAAATAACAATGAAATTCTTCACTATAGGTTTTTTCTTTCCCGCTCTTGCATTTTTTCTTTTCCTTCGTATTTTTACTCTGCATTGTGCTGTTATTTTTCTCAAAATCAAAGTCCTCTCCGGTGATTGTCGATGAGATGTCTTTCGAGTCATTATCTTTAGCGTCTTGTTTTTCTTCATCAAATTCACTAAATATTGGATTATCAATCAACGCAAAAAATTTCTCTTCGTTCTCTGCTAGACAGGTTGAGCAACCCTCTTTTCGTTTTTCAGATTGTACCAATTCCAACAATTGTTTGGCACAGTTTTCATAATTCGTTCTATCAAAGCTCTCGAAATTTCCTTCCATATAAACTTCGAAATTTGATTGGGGATCGGCTCGAAACAATTCCAGATCCTGAAAATTTTCTACAGTTTCAGCTAAACCTTCTATATTATCGGAAGACTTAGCCTGCGTCTTTTCGGAAATATTATCCATCACTAATTTATAAAATTGTTCTTCTGTTCCAATTTGTACGAGATGAAGAGTCGGTTCAATCTCATTGGTATCTATGTACTCCATTTCTAAATTAGGGCTAGAATCCTGGGATTCTATGTTTAAAAAATACTGAGATGGAATATTTTCCTGAAATCCTAATTTAGTGTATTTGCATTTCATATTGTCCTTTGAGATTTGTTTCCTTGATACATAATTGTCTACATCAACCTGATTCTCCGAAGAGCCCTCAATCTCCAAAACCTTCGGAACTATATTTGCCAAGTCATTTACATCCGAGTAAGTATCCAGAGCGCTGACCTCTATTCCTAAATCGACGTTTTCGTTGGTAGAAGTGTTGAATGAGTCAGAAATATTCGCAAATTCAAAAATGTGATCCCGCAATAAATTGGAAGATACTTCTTCCAATTCCTCTACATTAATATGTGCCATCTGAAATTTGTTTTAATATAGTGTAAATTCTATTTTATATTATTAAAAACAATTATGTAGAGAGAAAATTATATTACCTGTTCTGATGCAACATAGAATACAGTTTCCATAGTTTGATCCCCACCACTAAGTTCTTGTGTTAAATTTTTTGTGGATATTGAGTCAGTTTGAAGAGTGCTTTCCACTTCTTTATGGACATTACTTGGATCGACCATTTGTTTAGTTTTAGGTCTACTTTTGTTGGGTTTGTCTTCTATTTTAGTTCTACAGATCCCACTACTACAACTGTGCTCCTTGATATCCTCAGAGTTATCAAATTCCTGTAAATATTCATTGATTAACTTTACTCTTTCGAAAATAAAATTAAACATAAATTTTTAGTAAACGCTGTCTTACCCTTTTACAATTCTTACAAACAAAAGCTATAGAGCTATTGATGTGTTCCTTTTCGTGTTTCCTCAAGAGAAGAGCAAACTGAAAACTCTCTCCGCAAACTTTACAGTAGTGTTGCCTTTTTATTATTTTTCTTTGAATCGTTCTAATGTCTTTCGTGATCTGAAAATATGAAATTTTTTATTACAGGTTAAGGGCTTGTGATACTTTACCATAAGAGCAATTTACGAATTAATAATAAAATAATTACAGAACGATTAGATGTTTATTTACCTCACTGCATTCCGATACAAGTTCTTTTAAATTAGCTTCACCATTATTGACAGTACCTTTCGAATTAATATCATCTTCTTTTTTTCTCCTGTCGTGAATTCTTTTGTGTCTCGCCAGCGAACTTATTTGAGTGAATCGCTTACCACAAACAGTGCAAGGATATGGTTTGATTCCTATGAAAAATTATAAGTACAATTATGAATGAAAAATTTTTATCCAAGATTACAATTACGAGGGAGAAAGTTACATAATAATTTATTACCAGCATGAGTTCTGGTGTGTCTAATTAGGTTCGACACGTGGTTAAATTTTCTTCCACAAATTTCACAAATGCTGACATCAGTTCCAAGGTGTATATTTAAATGAGTGCGTAAGTCAGTTTTGCGAAAGAATCCTTTTTCACAAATTTGGCAAATATGAGACTTTTCGCCCAAATGAACACTACGTTGATGATATTCCAATTGAGATGCTCGGTCGAATACTAAACCACATTCTTGGCATTTAAAAGGCCTGATAAAAAATAATAAATGACATATTTAGAAATATTTAATAGTTCTTTTGAATTTTGCAATTCATACCAGAATATAACCATCAAAATGATAGAAAGACTATACTCAAATATTGTCATGAAGTATAAAGATTTGAATAAATTCATTTATTCACCTGACAATGTTGTGACACAAATTCTTATGAGTGTTCAATTTTGCTTGAGAATCAAACTTGACATCACATTCCGGACATTCATCACAAGTCCACAGAAATTCTCCTGTATGAATTCTCAAGTGTCCATAATATTGCTTTTCACTTATAAAACTGTCTCCACAAATCGAACATGCAAAATACGTTGAATTCACTTTTTGCAAATTGCTTTCAGTAGTAACGCAACTATCCATTTTTCGATTCTCGAATATCAGTATAAAATCAAACACAAATTGTCTATTCTTTATTCCGAAAAAAACACTTAATTTAAATCTTAAAATTAAGTTATAACAAACTATTCCGTCCTCGTTGAGTCAACAAAATTAGATTAAAGTATTTCTGATCTGATTGCGTGTTTGTGAAGAGTTTACATTCAGCCTGACATTTTGACATTTGACAGATTTTAGGTTAGAAAGAAGGGTGTCTAATTCGAACAATACCAACCAATAGCGTTGCGCTTTTAGCGGAAATCGACCAATCACGAGTTTTGCATTAAAACTCTTACGTCATCAAAAGATAGATGGCGCTGATGTGAAAAATAAGAAGTTTCTTTTCACGTTCGGCCTCCATCGTTGCATTTTTGGCAACGTGGTTTCTTCTTTTAATTCCGTGAAGTTCCAAGGAATCCCTTGGATATTCATCAAGAAAAATGGTGCAAAAGAAGGTAAGTGCTCTTTATTTTATTGCAAAATATATATTTCTTCTACAATATTTTATATGACAGAAATATGAAAGGTTAAAAATTAGCATCTCACCGTATTTGTCGCAAAAGTTTGACCAGGTTTTTGTTATTATTTATTAATATAGTATTATTGTAACTCCAACAAAAGACTTTAATTAACTACTTTTAAAAATTTAATAGCAATTGCCATTAATTTAATCGTAATTCCACACCGAAAGAGTAAAGTCTCATTATCAAAACTTAACCTCAAATTTTTGTTATAGAAAAGAGCTCACTGATATTAAATGTACATTTTTAGTGGCTATTTTCTTTCCTTCTTTGTATCAAGTATATGTTAATACATTTTAGAATAATGACAATTTATTTCCTTTGTTTATCATTTGCTAAAAAGAAGATTGTCGATTTTATAGGCGGAGTATTTTCATTGTATTTCGTTTAAAAATTTTCTTTTCATTTTAGCCGAAGAAGAAGGTAGGAAAGAAAGTAGCTGCTGCTCCCTTAGCAGTGAAGAAAGTTGAACAGAAAAAGCAGACAAACCCGCTTTTTGAAAAACGAACCCGTAATTTCGGCATCGGTAAGTTGAAATCCTATAAAATTGTGTTCTACTTCTCTGTAATATGCTTTATAATATAATGTTTAAGAAATTTAATTAAATTTCACATCCATGAATTTTTGAATTTTAGGCCAAGACATCCAGCCCTCCCGAGACTTAAGCCGATTCGTCAAATGGCCCAAGTACATTCGCATTCAAAGACAGAAGGCTGTCCTTGCCAAGAGATTGAAGGTCCCACCTCCAATTAATCAGTTTACGCAAACCCTCGACAAACAAACAGCCACTCAGCTGTTTAAAATTTTGGAAAAATACAGGCCCGAGTCTGCCATCGCCAAAAAGCAGAGGTTGAAGGCAAGGGCTGAAGAGAAGGCTGCCAAAAAAGAAGATGTGCCCACCAAGAGGCCAAATGTAATTCGAAGTGGAGCTAATGCTGTCACCACCCTTGTCGAGCAAAAGAAAGCTCAGCTTGTCGTTATCGCCCATGACGTCGACCCCATCGAGGTAAATTTGAGTTCAGAACATGATTTTTTAAAAATATATCTTCAATCTCTATAATATTTTATTTCAATGATGCTAGAATTTCTTCACCTGAGGGCAAAGACAGACAGTTGTTTTTGTTCAGAGGATGAGAATTGACTCTGAGAATAAAACTTCTTCAAGTTATAGCCAAATTTTTCGTGGATGATATTTAAGTATTCAATGTTTTTTTCAGGTTGTCCTATTTCTGCCAGCTCTTTGCAGAAAGATGGGAGTTCCCTACTGCATCGTAAAAGGCAAAGCTCGTCTGGGAAGACTCGTTAGGCGAAAAACATGCACGGCAATTGCTCTCACACAGGTAATTTATTCTTTATCTTTATTTTATTAAAATAATTAAAATAAAAAGTATTTAACATGATGAAGAATACTAGAGCCAATCCAATGATTGTTCATGATATTTCAAAGTGTTTATCTGATAATACTTAAATTTCTAGTTAACTTGTATCTAAATCTGTAATTTGCTTACATCTGTTTTTTAATTTCTTTTTATAGGTTGATTCTGGTGATAGAGCCAACTTCACAAAGGTTGTGGAAGCGATCAAGACGAACTTCAATGACCGTTATGATGAGATCAGACGTCACTGGGGAGGTGGTCTCCTTGGTAGCAAATCTACTGCCAGGATAACGAAACTTGAGAAGGCTAAGGCTAAGGAACTTGCCCAAAAGCAAGGTTAAACTGTTCACATTGGGTATTTCTGGCCAATCAATAAATATTTGTAACAACATTTGCGTATATGATTCTGAATGAGACATTCGTGCATTCCAAGTTCCTTACAGACAAGACAGTTAAAAGACTACTATTTAGAAAAGATTTAATCATTCTCCCTTATTTTTTTTTTTTTTTTTTTTTTTTTTTTTTTACTTAAAATCAATTAAAATAAAGAGAATCCAAAGTTTGAATCCTTCAAATGGGACAGTTTCAGATTTTGATTGTGAGGAATGTAAAAATGACGCGGAAATATTCTTAAAATATTAAGTTACTATATTTACGGATATCTACACAGTGTACATTTTACAAATAAGTCTCACACTTATATTGTGAGTTCAGATCCTTTTCTTAATGAGTTTCTCCAATCTCTTAATTCTGCCAGCTTCGTGCTCAGGACTATCTTGAACAACATTTCTCGAGTCCGTATATCCTTCTGAATTTCCTCGTTGCTTAAATTCCTCCATCAACTGTACTTGTTCAGTTTTTCTAAGACCCTGATTATAAAGTTGTTATTCAATTAATATAGAATAAGTAATAATATAAAAATTAAAATAACTATTTTAAATCAAAAGTACCTTCATGTCGAGTATCTTTTGGAATTCGGGGGTTTGAAGATCTGGAAGCAGTTTTTTGCACTGATCGGCAAAGGCACTTGGGTTTTCCGTGGGGGACATCACGATCTTCAAGATCATTTCTGCCTTAGCCATTCCTTTGACGACTATCTGCAAGGTTTGATTAAATTGATTAAAGTTAAAATTAATGAAAAATTGAGATGGTTTCAACTTTTGACATTCCTTAGGGAATTAAATGAAAATCTGAAATTTATACCTTTGTATAAGTGGCTGGAGGTTTTCTTTGAACCTGGCAACCAGTGGATGGAAGTTCCAAAAGGGCAGTTTTAAGCATGTGTACATCCAATAATAATTGCTCAGCTCCTACTGTATTCAGCGGTTTACATTTGTACAATTGCTGCACTAGTTTCGGGATGAATGAACTGAAAATCAAATTAAAAACTTGGGGAAACTTCGCAATAGAACAAAATGATTTTTAAATATTCTTCTGGAAAATATTTTCTCGTACCTGGCAAACTTTACACATAGCTGCGTAAAATACTTTCTGCAAGACGCCAATCTGTCTCTTATGACCGGTATTGTTTGACGAAGATGTGCTACTATATTACTAACATAAGCACTTTGGTCACCTACACTTTCAATAGAACTCCATTGCATCTATAAACAGAAAATTAAAATTAGGTCTCAGGATCTCCTGAGTATTTTAATCAAGAAAATTTAAGACTATTTTACCTTAATCATAGTAGTTAAGGAAGATTCACAAGCTGATTCTAAATCTTGAACCAGTAGTTGAATACAATTTGAAATTACACTGAAATAAAATAAATCGTTAAGTTTTTTTTTTGTATTATAGGAAAACGACTTCAAAATTAGGAACTTACTTGTGGAAAATGTCTTGTTCCTGAGATAAATTAATTTTTTCCGCGTAGCATTTATCAGTCTTCTCTCGCAGTTTTTCTTCCAACTGCTGAGTCGTTTCCAGACAATATTCCGCGGTGGTTAAAATACTAAAACAAATAGTATTGAGATTTAAAAAAAAATGAAATTAATATACCTACTTGAATGTATCTCTTCAAAATTAACACTTAATAATTCTCACCAACAAATACGTGATTGTTCTTCTTTACTAAATCTCGTATTTTCCCCTTCTTTTAAAAAACTTTGGAAGTTTTGTATGAGTCCGGCTGTCGATAAGTCTCGGAAGTCTCTTGTAATGTTACTCATACTCGTACCAATGCCTGCACTTCCTCCAACTCTAAACCAACACAAAAAGATTTTTATTAAATTGTAAGATTACCATTGCTAACATATTAGTTATCAATTGTGATTTAACTCACTTGGGCAAATTATTTTGCAGAACCTTCACTGCATACTCTCGAAGATATTTTTGAAAGGTCTCCGCAAGATTTAACATGATAGATCCAGTACTGAGTTGAGTGCATTGTAACATGCACTTTTTATAGAAAATGAACAAATCCGCACAAGATGAAAGAACAGTACTCGGGCCTTCAACACCATCCGAATCTTTGGCACCAGGTGGCTGCGTTTTACACTCTGTGACAAATTTTTCCAATAAATCCGAGAGATTTCTGTCCAAGCTGTCTATATAAATATTCAGATAGGGTTCAAAACATCTTCCTATCAAATTTGCAAAAGGTGAGGTTGGTGGTTTTTGATTTTCAGTCTGCTAGAATTGACAAAAAAGATTAATATTTTGTTACAATTACATTTTAGGTTTCCATTGATTGTTTCCATCAACTCTTCCTTACTTTTTCATTATTCTCCTCAAATGGATTTCCGGGAATTGCATTTTCATCCACTGGAGTAGAAGGAACAATACTTTTACTATTCGCGTCAGGACTTTCAAGAGTGATTCCAGAAAATCGTTTGGCCAGCAAGTTTTCGAAATTCGTAGTCCTCTGGATTGCATAGAGTAATAATTTGACATCGATTTCCGAGCGCCTTTTCTGCATTAATTTAGCGAGATCTTCACGAGTTACGTGACAAAACTGTACGGCAATGCGTTCGGATATTTCCCAGTCAAGAGGAAATATGGTTCCGAATTTCGATTCAAAATCTAATAGATGCTTCTTTATCCAAGCATAGCGGCGATCGATTTTATCAAGCCAGGCAAAGTCTTGATTCTCGTCGAAGAGGTGTGCGTACTCTTGGAGTTGAACTCCCACGAACCAGGTGAGAAGTTCTTTCCTAAGAGTAAAGTTTATAAAAGATATTTTTAATTATTGATATTGTTTATAGTTTAGGGACCTGAACTTACTTTACTTTTGGGTCTAAAACAGAGAGGACCAAACATCCGTCTGTTAGTTGAGCAAAATGTTTTGGATTTTGACCTGAGAACGCTTCCTTGAAATCTGAAGTTATTTGTTGAGCTAGCTCAACGTGAATTTGTCGAACCTATCGTTTAATTATTTTTTAAATACATTATCGGATAGTAAATACTTTAAGGACTAATTAAATAAAAAAGTTATTTAACTCACTTCGTCAGATAATTGTTTTATTTGTGGAATGTCCATATAATTATTGAAATGTTTCATTACTTCCATAATAGCCTGTAGAGGCAAAACAATATCACCGTATTGTTTTTTCTGTGTTAGAACTCTGAAATGAAATTATTTCCCTTTTAAATATTTTTTATTTGTCTGTATTTATAGAATATTTAATTTTAATATAATTAATTACTATTTCTAATTAGAAATACGTACTTTAAGTTATCAACTCCACCTACGAGTATATGCAAATGATTTAAAGCCGTAATCGAAGAAGTGAGATTCCTTTTTGCAAAATCGAGTTGTTTAATATCCCTTGTAATTTCTTTTACAGTCTCCTCAGACTGTTCAGCTTTGTCTTTAATATCTTTGATATGAACAAATAGTTGCTTTATTACTTTTTGTGCATCTTCCAAAGCTGCTCTTCCATCTTGACCAACGTTCGTTTGTCCACGAACGACAGAACGAATTTCTTTGTCTATGCAACAAATTTTATACTCCATTTTACTGACAACATCGTCTATGTTAGAAAGAGATTGTTCAGTTGGAAAAAGCGAATTTATGTAGTCAACTGTATTAAAATTTGGTTGGTCAAGAGGATCGCTACTAGGTAAAACCTGAAAAATAATTATGCTTCCTTTTATCATTAGTTTCTTTTTATATATAATTTAAATACTTCAAAAATCTTTTCATTTTACTCAAAAAATACTAGAATTGATTTTGGGAATTAATCTAAATCCTGATTTCATTAATTAGAAACCAAAATATGGAAATTCTTTTGTTATATTTAGCTCTAATAAAACGTTGTTTTTGAAATTAGAACACCAAATGTCAAATTTTTGACAGATTAAAGCGAAAATTCTAACCTGTTCTATCACTGATTGTACGCTGCTAGGAAAAGTGTAAACTGTGGACCGTAAATCGTCAATATCCTCTTCTTCGTGGGTGCCCATCTTAAATAATATTCGAAAAAGTAACTCGTATTTTTACCAGTCACAGTAATTTAGCTAATTTAGTTACAAAAAAAACTACTTCCTATATGCTCTGCTCCAATTGCTGATCGATGACGTGTCACGTGGCGCACTCTTGCCGCAAGAACATAAAAAACTAACTTTTTCCAATTAACACTTGCCAAAAAAAATAGACAATAGGTATTAAAATAAACAACTCGGTTTCCATTCAATCTCATTATATTTGATTACAAACAAATACTGTACATATTAACACTTACTTTTAATCGCTCTTTGTAAATCACAACAGATTTTAAGAAAATTATAGATTTGATCAGTCCGATTCCTCTGTGACAAAGAATAGCTTACTTACAATATTAAAAAGGATTGAAACATTTCCTTTAAATGTATTTAATCGTACATAGAATACGTTGTTAAATACTATCACATTCTATTGTTTATTGCGTAGTCTGTAAAGACGGTGACAAATTTACTTCTAATGGATGATGTACCTTCGGTTTTGCTTTCTCATTTTCTGCAGAGACTGTTTCTAAAGTTCGTTCCATGCGTTGTTCAGAAATTGATGGTGTTGAAGGTGTATATCTTCTAGAAATTTTCCCTTCTATTTGATAACCAATAAAACCCACTATTAAAGCAGCTGGAAATGTAATTATTGGAACATAGCGTCTAATTATTCCCATCACAAGAGGCCACATGATCTGAAAAAAAGTTATAAAATCAGAAATTGTTTCAACTTCGATTGAACTGAAAACATGGGCAATAATTTAAATACATTTACAACTTAATAATTTCCTTTTCGTTAGATACATTTTAAATGAAAATGATCAAAATGTAAAATTTAAATACCACGCTTGCAAAAAATAAGGTTAAGTTTATAAAAATAAACATGTATAAAATTGTAAATATGGTATAAAATATTAAGTACTTACGGTTATAAGATTAAAAACACGTAAAGTAATAATTTCCTATTTTTTAGTAGCCGATTGCGTCTTTTTACAGTATTTTTTACTCGAAATTATACAAAACCAAAATTACATTTTACGTTGTCATTACACATTCATAGCCGGCAATTGGTTATAGTACCATTGCCATTGGTACTGCAACTGAACCTGCTACCAAAGTAAGTTGGCTGCCTGCGCGCGAAGTGCGCGCGCATTGGCATCCCGTTGAAGATATTCTGCCATTGGCTGTAATCTGGCGCGCAATTCAAAATCTAATTAAATGAATTCGATTTTGAATCGCGCGCCAAATTTTAACCAATGGCAACATTTCTCAAGCGAGGAGCCAACGCGCGCTGCGCGCGCAGGCAGCCAACTTTGGGAGCACCTTTTACAGAATTTTTTGAAAGCTCAACTTTATTTTACAAAGAGTTTCTATAAAAACTCCTTGAAAAGGTAATTTATTCACACTTTCAAACCTCAAATTCAATACTCAGAAGTCTGTTATCTAATCCAAATAGCCTTTTTCCTTACTGAAAATAGTGAAAATTAAACATTATTAGAAAAGTATTTTCGCGCTCAAGCAATACAATTTTTGAAAGATGGCAGCACTTATTGGTTTACGATTTGACATTATCATTTGACATCTTCAACGTGTTTGGTTCTTCCCTCAAAATTTTTCATTAATTTACATTTATCCGCAAATTATATTTACATTTAAAGTGATTATAAACCTTAAAGTAATCTAAACAATTGTAAACAATATGCGATAAACGGAGGTAATTTATTTCGCGGTTTCTTTCGCTGTCAATGAGAGTTTGTGATTTGTGTAGTTTGAGAGGTTATGTTCATTTTTTTCGTTAGGCCCCAGTCTAAATTTTTGCGACGTATTTTTAAATAATTAATCAACAATGTCGGTGTTAGGAAGACAATTAATATCGCGTTTTTGTGTTAAGAGTATTAAAAACTCAATGCCTTCGGTTGTCACAGCCAGATTCAATGGAAAAGTGGCTCAGAAAAAAGAGAATGTCGAGGACTCTTCGACGACAATTCCGGAGCCAGTGCCGGGTATGATACAATCTGCGGTTCTTAAAAAGTATGGAGCTCCTCTGGTTATTGAAAATTCGGAATCCCCTAAAAATCTTAAATCTAATGAGGTAAGTGCATACTTCAAACTGGAATCTAACTAACTTACTTATTTGTCCTTATTTCATACCCTCTATTTGTTCGTTATTTATTTTTTCAACGTTCTTTTTTTTATTCCTTAATTTATTCTACAATTGCTACATTTTAATGGAATCTGGTGGATTAATCATTATTACTAAATTTAAATGTACACTTGTATAAATTCTTTTCTATTCCCTCGATCGAATTCTATGTTTTTGAAAAATTATTTATGATTTATTTTCTAAATTTTTGTTGCTACTATTTTTCGAAATTTATACTATACATATATTCTACTAATTAATGAATTTCTACTTCGGTACAAATAGCAGAAGTTGGAAAGGCTAAGATATTTGTACCGTAATTTTGCTATGAATAATCAGAATTTTATGGTACGAGTAGATACTGCCTAAAAAAATCTGTTTCGTATCTATCGTCTTCACAATGCTAATTTCGAGTTGAACCAGTTAAAAAGTCACGTAAAATACAGACCACAATGCTACTTTATGTGATCAGTATTCGAAATTCAAAAATTTTAATGTGAATTAAGAAATGCTCGTATTTTATTTTTCGCAAATTTAAAAAGTGAGGACAACTTTCACCCTATGGTTCGTAAGTGTAACCCGTTATGGCACATGTGTTATTTAAGTTTCTAAGCTGTCGAGTGTATAAATCACGAATATGGAAATATATTTTGAAAGTATTGAACTTTTTAAGTAGTGTTTTTACGAACTGTCAAATTGCTTAAGAAAACTCAAATTTGAGAACTTCATTAACGTTTCCATTATAAAAATTATTAAGTTATTGAAAGGTACGTAATTAATTAAGTTGTAAATAAATAAACTCGGCAAAATTAATGATTTATAGATTTCTCTCTATTGATTTTTCATCATGTAAACATACAATTTTGTAATTAATCACGAAAGATATTACCTATTTATTAAAGTCACTATAAGTTACGAAATTTGCATAGGTACTTATCGATGTAAATTATTGTGCCTGTAACGGACCAGACGTACTTCTCAGTGAAAACTCTTACAACTCTGAACTCAACCCACCTCTTGTTCTTGGATATGAACTAGCTGGAAAGCTTATTCAAGTCGGACCAGAGGCTGAGAAAGCTGGCTACAAAGTCGGTGACAAAGTGGTTGCTTTAAATAAAGAACGCTTTGGTGGTTTTGCAGAGCAATGTGTAGTCGATGTTGGTGTAAGTTTTTTGAAATAAATATTTCAAAGCGGAAAAAAAGAATATTACATTATTACAACTCTTCGTATTTATTTCCATTCCAGGATATTTGGAAAATACCATCATCGATAAAATCGATAGATGCTGTTAGTCTACTCGAAAACTACATGACTGCTTTGATTGGCTTCGAACACTGTGGAGCCCTCGAAGAACATGATACAACATTAATTAATGTTGGATTAAGAGGCGCTGGTCTGGC
Source organism: Synergus magnus (assembly GCA_032275165.1). Lineage (NCBI taxonomy): Eukaryota > Metazoa > Arthropoda > Insecta > Hymenoptera > Cynipidae > Synergus > Synergus magnus. The sequence goes on along the minus strand of JAUESH010000020.1, from coordinate 14,099,261 downwards.
TGCAGTTGATGTTGCTACAAATGTTTACAGAACCAAGGTTTTCATCTCAAAACCATTGGCATTATATTTCTCATCTTTTCGAACATTTTATTTATTTAATTTTCTTCCAGGCGATTGCAGTTTGCGCCACTGAAGAAACGGCGACTCTCGTCAGAGAAGAAAAAGGAGCATTCGCAGCGTTTAAGTACAGCGAGAAAAAGTTGATAAAACAGATTGAAGACATCGCTGGGGAATTAGATATCAAAGACATTTTCAAGGGTCAGGACGGTGAACGTTTTAAAAAAATGCTAAACTGGTGGGTTTGCTTTTATTTCTTATCTAACTAGAATCTACATTGGGAAATATTTTAGAACATAGGAAAATCAAGATATGTAAAAATGAATATTTTCTAATCTTTTCAGCTTCACGAATATTTATAAAACCGAAACTCTTTCAAAGGACATGTTGAGAGACGATAATTTTGCGACAGTAGTCCAATATTTATCGCGTGAAGGTATGCTTTAAATATGATCATGTTTAATGTATTATTGCGTGTATAAAAAGTACAATCACTCAAATGCAAGTTTTGTTTCGAAGGAAAAGTAGTCGTCGCTGGTATTGCCGAAACGAAAGGCGAATCGCAGGCTGATAATAAGGAGAGTGGTTTCAGCGTCACGGGAATCAACCTTCGAGAGTATAGGAAGAATAACCATGAATTATATCGGTAAGAGGCATGGTCTGTAATTTCGCGTACCCTGTAACGCCTTTTTATCCGTAGGTATTATTATATTCCACATTATCCTATTGCAGTCAAGCTGGCGAGGACGTCCTATCACATTTCGAAGAGGGACTTATCAAGCCATCATGCTCCTTAATAGCTGGTCTTTATAAAATTAACGAGGCGATGAAGTCGATCACTGATAAGAAATCTTCTGGAAAGGTAGGCTAATTTTTCTTTGACTCGAAAATCATTCTTTGAAAGCGAATAACTACTTTAATGAACTTCTAGAAGTTAATGAGCCAGATAATTCTATTTAACTTATTGATAACTGATTTCTATTTTTTTAAACAAATCAATCAATTACTTAATTACTCAATTAGTCTAGAAAAATTAAAATTTATCAATTGAAGCAAGTCCAAAGAATATTAAGAAAATGAACGAATTTCGCAGGTTATCATTGATCTCAAAGATAAAGATGCTGCACCTGTTGTCAAAACTTGAGATAAGTATTGATGATGTATTAATTTCCTCTGTGTAATTGTCACTGACGAAGTATTACGATCTGCTAGAAAATATTAATTGAAAGTCCGAAAAAGAAGAGCAAACTAGTTAGTTTTAATAAAAATTCTCAAATTATAAAACAGTTTTTGTATAAATAAAATATAATAAAGCACAAAATTTATTTTAGGATTGGTTGGTGGGAATTGTGAGTTGTTATGTTTGATACATAAATTGAAAGGACGACGTCGCGCGTACGAAATTGTTCTCAGGTAGCTGTTCGCATTAACTTCGCCTCGGTCATTATCGATTGCCCAATGGCCTTTTATCGAAACTAGAGCGTCTGTTGCGAACTACCGGCAAACGTCGCCGATTGGTTGAAGTAAAAGTCTTTGCCAACCGCCTACCAACAAACTGTCACGCATAACCGGTGATTATATCGTTCGCAGAACAAATGATAACAAAGCATTAGCAAAAAGAACGTAGGCTGTTAGCAGCCGCCCAGAGCCACTGAATTGATTTTACGTCGTTTAGTCAACTCGAATTTTCATAAATGCTTTCGCTTTGTAACTTAATCTCCTTCACAATCACCAGTTATTTTACAAGCGCTTTCAAAAATAGAGCCCTTTTAAACTTGGGTAATTTTTATGTTTATAATTCGAAGGATTTAAAAGTATAATATTTCAAAATGATATTCCTTTTAAATCCTAAAGCTTAAATAATTTCTAAAATCCTGAAGATACTTTGAGAGCCTGACTTTCATTCTATGCATTTTAAGAGCTAGAATATCTTAATTTTTTTTTCATTCTTTTCAAACCGCACGAATGAACACTGGCTTTTTCTTTCACACATAACAATGCAAAAAGTCTGACAGCTGCGTCAATTGGTATGTCAATTACATCACGCGCAAATCCTGCGGAGGTACCTACAACTTTTTCGCTAAAGAGGTAGTTCCTTTTCTTAGCTTAAAACGAATTTTCAAAGTATGTACTGACCGCTCTCAAAGACTCGATAGTGCAAGAAACTCGCGCGTTCTTTGCGTAATGGCTTTCTACATTTCTTTTGGTAGAAAATCATTTCTATTTATTAAACCCTTTTGATAAGAGTTTTAAAATATTCTTAGGAATCAAAACGTGATGGAAAATTATGACCGGATCAATGCCATTTAGGTATCGATTTTGAAAGAGGAAAACAAGAAACATACACGTAAACAATGAGATTGTAATTCTATAATTGAGATTGTTATCCCGATTATCTCTCGGCCGTCCTTCGCGCTATATTGCCCCTTTTACCCTATCCCGAGCTATCAAGACTAATTAGAACGTTCGTATATGTGTTGCAAAGGTGCTGGGGTTCAAGGTAGCCCTCGAGTTGTAGGCTTGGTTTACTGAATTGTAGAGTGATTTCAAAATTTAATGTGATTTCGCTGTTTACCTTAACAAAATACTTTCCTCAAGAAATGGCTTGGTCCATTCTGAACCTTCATTTTATTTTTATATTTTCTATAATACTATTAATATAATAAGAATATAAGGGAAGTAGAATCTATAAGCCAGTCTTTCTAATAATTTAAAAAATTAGTTTTAAAATTGAATTTTCCTTATCAAATAAAAGGAAGTGAATCCCTCGGGGGGATTGGCGTATACAAAAAATTATAATTCGATGCAAATTGCTTTAAAAGGATGTCCAATGATTTGCAAGATTTCAGATAACCATTAAATAAAATTCGAAACAATTTATAGTTTCAACATCAATGAAAGATGTTGATTCGCTTTAAAAAAATGCGACGAAGACGGCTGTACCTTGCGCAAATTTCTACGAAAACAAAAGCATGAAGAGATAACTATTCCTTAATTTCTCAGTCGTTAATCCTATTGAAATAATTTCTGCGGATAATTTTTGCCCTGCGGCATAACTTGCGTGTCTCCTTCTTGTAGTTTTGATCTTCTCTGAAAGTAAAAACCCATAACATTTCAATGCCAAACATAATATCGATGACTCCACTCTGGAAATGGATCATCAAAAGTTTCATAACTTTGATTCTCAGCCAAAAGCGGACTTGTTATATCGAATAAGGATAAGAAGTCAAAGATTACTTTTAGCCGGACATCTTTAAGAAATCTTGAAAAATATAAAAGAAACCATCTGAAAAGATCAAGGTCAAAGACCTCTTAGGAAAGGGAAGAAGTTTTCTCTCTTAAGAAGAATAATCAAGGTAAAGATGAATCCATATTTGAAAAAAGAATATCATCTGAAAAATGACTTTGCAATCTGATTCTAATTTTAATTTTTGGTTTCAGGTTTTGGAACTCAATTGGAAATCGGTAGGAATGTGAAGATGTAAAAATTGAATGAGAGGGTTGACTAAGCACCTGCTATGAAAGCGCAATGACTTCATACACAGAATTCCCCTCGATTCATATCTTCTTGCAAGAGTCGAATGTCGAGCATTATCTCAAGTTGAAAAAAGGAGGTAAAAGCCTATTCTCGCTCGTGTAATTATTAAGAGTTGGTTGTTACGACAATCATATCCGCGTGGTAGTTTCATGGGACCGTTATCATAAGAAACGATAAAAGGGAACGGCCATATGTACTGGTATGCACTCTAATCACATACGCACACTTTGGTGCTCTTGAGAATATGTGCGTATGGTCACTCGTAGCCAGGTCGGTTACGACATGGCCTCGTAATGTATGCAAGGGGCATAGGTGTTCCTATATGAGAGCCGTTACTATTGTCGTGCATGTCCATTCTGGTAGCACGAATACACACTCATTTAACTCCTACACATCTCAAATCCAACTCAACATACCTGCAGCCTCTGAATTGTGTAACGATTACCCTCCCGATACTAATAGTGAAAACAACGAGAACTGGAAACTAATCCTGATCTATCTAGGAAGTCCGGATATTAAGACAACACACTAATTGTGGGTGTCCGCATGAAAAGGGTCCTTATGGTCGGTATGGAGTTATGTATAGGGCCATATAGCCGGATGAATTCCCGACATTTTAAGCCCAAGATAAATACTTTATGTCAAAAAACCTGTCACCGGGGCAATTTTGAAGTTGGAAATTCATAAAACCACATTTCGAGAAAATCGAAGTTAAGCTTTAGGTAAACAAAAAATACACTTACAGTCGGAAGTTAAACAGGTTTTTAATTAAATCAAACAATAGTATCACAAACATTAAAAAATTGCAGCATTGATATTATTATAGCATATAATAACAATTATAACGTTACTTTTATAATGACCGACCATAAGGGCCCTTTTACCAAAAAAAATTTTTTTTAAAGGTTCTACTTTTTTATTATGGAGTTCGTTTCGGAATCGTATTCCTGGCAGACTTTTGAATAATTTAAAAAAAAATATGATTCTTTTACAATAAAAAATAAAAAAGTTATGACCTTTAAAATTAAACATTTTTTCGAAAAATTTAAATGCCGAGAGGTTGATCACTCGATTTTTGAGTGTACACCAAACTTCAAAGTTTCAAAAGGTTTCAAGTGGTTTCCCAAGGTTTTAGTTATAAACAAATTTTATATACCGTAAGAAATTGCTTTAATTCCTTAAAGTCCCATGAAATCCCTTAAAAGTGTATAGAAACACTTCAAATGCCTTGAAAACCTGTGAAACTTGTTTGAAATGTAAAAATATTTTCATTTTTAAATTTGAAAAGGAAATAGAAGTGCATATGCGCAAGTGTGGCGGCCATGACAGTTCCCGCGAATTTCATAAAGGCGGTAGTGATTCTAATTGGTTGGCACACTAGGCTACTGTGCTTGCGTTGGCTTGCCATTGGCTGACTTTTGGCGCGCAATTTAAATTAATTCGATTTTGAATCGCGCGCCAAAAATCGGCCAATGACAAGCCAAGGTAAGCACAATAGCCTATAGGGTGCCGATTACCATAAGTTACTAAATTTTAAAAACACTGTTAAAGCAAAGACTAGAAGGGAGTTAGGTTGGCGAAAATGGTAGCGTTTTAATTGGTTAGATCGTTAAGATTTTTTCTAAGTCGCATTGCTATCTAGTATCCACCTAACATCGGTTTTCGAATTTTAGTGATTTTGTGGTCAATTGAGATTATGCTCCACTAAAACGACTAAAACCCTAAAACCAACTAAAAATCTCATGGCTGTTTTTGGATTTTTCAGATATTTGAATGTAATTTTGTAGTGTTTAACCGTAAATTTTTTTCTTTGGATCTAAATCGAAAGAAAGGAATGATTGCTGCGATCGAGTTGATCAGATAGGTTTGTTTTCCAATGAGCATTCTGATCCGATTATATCGAGAATTGCTTGCTTGAATTGGTTTCAGCAGGTGGTAAAGGTAATTGATAAGGGTTCTAGTTGTTGAAAAAGGGACTTGCAATTAGAAGGCTTGGTCTCGCCTGTTGTCACATGCAGTCGCTTTAGTTCTGCAAAATACTTGGACCCTTGCTTTAGAGAAAGGCGGCCACCCACTACAGCTTAGAGCTTACACAATTCTGCTCCAGTTATTAGTGTGTGCTTATTATTTTTTTTTAAGGCGACCTCGCGAATTGTGCACACGGCAGTACGAAACCCAGATACAATGAAAGGAAATGTTGTAGAAACTCGTTGAGAAAACTGTAATTCTTTTTCAATCGGGCCCCCAAGAATGGAATTTTAACCATGTCGTTATTTTCCCGTTAGTGTATTTTAAAATGATCAGGATAATTGACTCACAAAAGAATACTAAATTTGATTCAGTTATCTTGGATATTTTCTCAAAGTTAAAAGATTTCAAGTTTAGAGATGATTTTCAAATGTTTTAATTTAGTTATTAAGAAACTAATGGACAATAATTTAGAGCAAGTAAAAAAAGTGTACTTTAAAATATTTTAATACAAGGAATGATTGGCATTGTCGTTTATAAAATAGATATCTTGATTTAACAAGATGTCCTTGCTTTTTGCAACTCCTTTTTTCTGTTTGTTTAATGCAGTTGCAATAAGAAGAATTAATTTTCTTTTCAGGTGACATTCGGATCAATAGAAAACAAGGAGGGAACAAACGTGAGATAGCGGATCCAGACGTTAATTGCCCAGACCTGACATGAATGTCGTCGAAATGAATTCTGTTGATTCTTATGAGAACGACCGAAGTGTCATGAAGGCCAAGCGGCTCACTTTTCCATCGCTGTTCTCGGGTTCGTACACATTTTTTTTTATCTCATTAAGAGAATTTTTCTTACATTTTAAATGCCTTTGATAAATTACAAATTTAAAAAGCCGGTTCATTATCCAAACCCGAATTCCACAAAGTCAATTAACAATCTTTATTCTTCGTCTTCAACCCCTGAGTTTATTCAAACCGTTTTCATCTTTTATATAAAAGATAAACAAGGAATATTTACGGAGTCAAGCTAAATAAATGAAGAAATCAGATTTTAGTACAACTGCAGAAAACTCAATTCGTTTCGAAACCAGTGGGCATTTCATAATAAAAGAAATGGAGGTCATAGGTGGAGAATAAAGACTTCTTTAGCCGAAAGCAAAAGTTAAAAAGCATAAAAATAAAGCGAAGTGGAGTCGATAAAATAAAGGTGATAAAACGAGCCGCCATATTTAACAATCTGACCGATCGTATCGCGATTTTGGCATGTACTTTTGTCTCAGTGTCGCTGTTATAATGTGATTGCTGAAATTTGGTCCGGACCAGGGGCCACACCTACACTTTATCTCGCATAATCGGTTGATTTCGTTATTGGAATATTTCGAACTGGACCTTTCGCACTCGCTACTTTCGTATACTTTCAATCGTGCGCGCACGCACGTCACGCTTTAAAGAGAAAACAGCTCAATTTTGTGAAAAATTAAAAATCTAATTCCCTTCAATGGAACTGGGGGCATGATGTTTTATTATGTTTTAAGTATAAATAAAATAGAAAGGAGCTTCTTGAAATGTCAGAAACATAGTCTGAGTCTTGGAAATAGCTCTTCATTTAAGAGCATATAAACCATATTAGGAAATAAAATAATAGACATCCATAAAATAAATTCAAATCACCGTAATCAAACTACAGATTGGCAGGGCGTAATTTCTCGAGTTGCATCAACTCTAGACTTCCAATCACTGGATATTGAGTATCTTCCTAGATTCAAGTTTGACTTTTTCAAAAGCTAGAATACATATCAGTAATTCAAATGATTTATTTTATTACCGATTCATTATCTAAGTGCAATCTTCGTTTATAGAACTTTCATCTTCTTTTCCTCTTTTTTGTCCGTCGCAGAAAGCACTCCACTTGTTATTTCTCAGGTGTAAAATCTGATGATGCAATTTTAGTGATCCAAGAAGTTTCTCTGCATTCCATACTCTTAATATTTTGATTTGGTAATAAACCATGAAGAGGTATCATTACTATACAAACTTGATTTTAAATTACTTATATTTTAAGTCAGCTAATGGTTCTTTAGTGAGGAGTTCGTGTAATTAGAGGTTCGAAGACTTTTTTTTATATATTAGCTGAATGTAATGTGTAATTAGGGGGACATCTCCATTAACACTACTTTAATGATTCGCAGGATATAAGAACGTTCGTTCCACCATTCCATCTTTCATTTTCTGGTCCATTGGTTATTGTGTTACGGGATTCGGATGAAAGTGAGAGTATCGTTTCGGCAGTTACGATTATGGCGGTTATTTTAGGGGCGGATGAAGAGGGCTTCTGTCGTTATGACACGACTAAAGGGACAAAGGCGAGACGATTTTTATCGCTTCTCTAAATATTGAGGTCAGTTTTTTCGTCGTAGATATAAAGGGCGTGTAATTAAGATTGCCTTATCCCAAGGAGAACAACTTCTTCCTTTTTTATTTGCTTTCTAAATTATCTCTAATTTAAAATGCTTTGATTTTACATTGACTAAGGACTCAAACTTTATGAAAATGAAATCAGTATCTGCTTCCTAAAAATCTTGAAAAATGATAAATTCGAATTTCTATTATGGTTTTTTCAAGATCGATATTAATCGTTTTTTATCAGACACGTAAAAGTTATGAGTTCCGCTTTCCTGCACATTTCAACAAAGAGGTCCTTCTCTAATTTGGTACTTAGTCCTTGAACTAGTCATCGGGAGATCAGTTTCCTCTCTCTACTCCCAAGAATTATGAACCTGTCCAAGAACCCGGATCTCTAAGTGTCTTTGGTGGATATGAACAAAGGAGAAGTTTTTTGAATTCAAGAAATGTATTGATTTTATTTTGCAAGTTCGATGTAATTTTTGAAATTTTATCAAATCTCTTGAAATTCCTTAAAATCATCTAAAATATCTTGCAATTCTTTAAAGTCTCTTTAAAATCCCTTTAAATTCTATGAAATCTCTTAAAATCCTGGGCAACGCCGGGTAAATTTCTGCAGGTAAATAAATAGAAATTTTGGGGTTTGAGAACTTTGGAAACTTCTTTTTTGATATTTTTATTCCAGTAAATGTAGAAAAATCGTCAGACTAGACGTCTGAAACTTCAACCCAATCATTTTTATAGGAACATTTCATAGAACAATTTTTGGTCCGATATAAATGTACGGGGATTTCGAAAAAGCCTGCGGGAAATGTACGGGAATTTTATCACATGTCTTTACTGGACACCCTGGAAGTGAACTGGAGGCCTACTCAAATCTTACCAATTCAAATCTTTAGGCTTTATGGTCTTAGCTGGAGTGTCCGGATTAAATTGAAAGATTAAGGATATTTACTTTGGTAGCTTGTTATTTAATATATATATAGCAAAAATTAATATGTTTGGCATTCCTTATGAATAATATTTTAGATATTCAGTGGGTGGAGTTAGGAAAGGAATTCCCTCTGTGCTGCAACATTATTGTAAACGCACTTTCTAGTTAACCACGCCTTTGAGAATTAGGAACAAAGTATTTTTCTTGAAAATCGTCATCTCAATCACGCTCACGAAAAATTACGGCTGCTCTTGTCGAAATTATAGATGTTTGAAGCATATAATTTAAGTAAAAGAGTTTTCCTACCAGATCTACATGTGTTATTGTTACATAATAACAACTATTTAGATCTTATGATACTAGCAGCTTTAAACCCTGGAATTCTACAATTACTAGATAATATACAAATACTTATGATGAAAAAATGGTTTTCTAGACAGCTATCTTTTTAGACTAATGATACAATTTGTAAAATCCTTACTATGTTACTGAAGTTTTATTACAATTTCTTCAAAATTTTACTTCTTCCTTGTTACAAAGTTTTTATTGTTCTTTAAGAGTGCTCGATAATTATGGTTTTTCTCAATAAAATTTTGTACACCTTACGGAGTCCTTATTACAGATCAGTTTTCTCTTGCGAAGGACGCGTATTCTCGGATCGTATCACATTCTCTGCCTTTCCTTATTAGGACTTTTGTATCCTTGACTGTGATTTTTATGAATTATTAGGAAATTCATTTTCAATTACATTTTTTTGCACCGAAAATTATTCGATTTAGAATGCTTCTTCTTCTTCTTTTTCTTCTTGAAGCTAAATTGAATTGACTTGAATTTTTCAGAAGTAGTTCTGGAAAATTTGGAAAAGTGATGGGATTTTGAAACCGGAATTTTGTAGAGAGCTTGGATAGATTGAGTTCTTGAAGAAGACATAAGGAGTTTGACTCTAATGGAGAGATAAATCAGCGATTATTTTTAAAGGAAATTCTGTTAAATCCAATAGTCCTTGAAAGAACTTAAGATCGAACAATCGATCGAATCCTCTGGTCTCAGTTGTTTGGACAACAGAGGGGACACCGGGCATACCTACTCACGACTCTCTGGTTGAGACAGAAGGGATAAGAAACGCATGCACGTACCAGCTACCAGTCTCAGACGACTTTAGTCTTACGATCGCTTCCTCTCAAGGAGGTTGGCAAACTCGTCTTTCGGACCATCTCAGTTCAACGTGCGCGAGTGAAACGTCCTTCCCAATCTTTTCCTGAAAGTGGTCGTCAAATTTCATCCCTTGAATCATGATTCTGAAACGAATTGTCGTCACGATAAACTACCCTCTTAAACTCAAAAAGGACCACACTTTCCACTCAATTTTAAATTGAAAGTGTATTCAAATACCAATTTTCTTGAACCAAAATCCTTTCTTCCCATTTGATTTTCCAAATACAATCTAACTTCTTTAATTTATAGTTCATCTTTTTATTAGACTCTTATTGCCCTTTTATTTTAAGAAATACTGTCGACTGAGAGTGGAGTGGGTGCAGTGCAGTTTGATGAAAAATGTGTTTTCTGTGAGTGTCCCCTGGAAATGTTCCTGCATTGAGGATAATTCTTTTATTTTACTCAAGTTTTACCAGAGCTTTCATCATAGTACTTTCCTCTACATTGGCAGGACTCTATCGATCAAGTCAGGAAGAATCGTGATTTCATCAAAACTGCTGTAAAACAGTGAAAGTTGCAGTTTTTTTTTCCTCGCGAGAGTTGTATTTTTCGAATAATTCAGAGTGATTTTCAAACAATTCCGAGAAATCTTTAAGGAATACAGAGAATTTGTGAAATCCTTCAAAGCACTTGTCACAGTACAAAGCACTTTCGAAACTCTATTTTCAAAACACTAATTTTTATATAAACCTGTGACAAAAATTCTATACAAAGATTGCAGTCAGGTAGAAAGTAGTGGTTATCAGGTGGAGTTATCAGTTGGATCGCAATGCAGCATCGATGATCGAGAGGTTGGATCAATGATGAAAGAAAATCAGCTAAGGATAGACTCGTGATATGAGTTTTAAACTCGAAGTGTCATTTCGTGCGAGGAACATGCGCGAGCTAGAGTGTAATAATTGGGACATATTGTCGACCTTGTGAGGAAGGGACGATAACAAAGAATTCGATTCAGGTGGAAAAATTGAGGAAAGGCGGAAGAACGTTCGCTGCTCTCGAAGACGCACGCTGGCACGCAGGTTGGTGAAAGCGATACGTTTTCAAGAAAAAATAGAAATTAAACTTGATATATAATATATACATATAGATTGCACCAAGAACGGAAAACCCATGCAGCTGTGCGCTCTTGGAGAAATTTTACGTAATTACGTAACATTAGTGTCCTGTTGCCAGTCTTATTGACCTACGAGGAATTGAATGTGGCTGTAATAATTCATGACAATTGTCGTAAGAAAATCTACTTCTGACAATGGAATATTGTCAGAGTGTCTTATAGGGAAGACGTATCGTCGAGAATGAAAATCTAAGAATATGAAACTCGCTTTTACTTCATTCTTATACAAAATAATACAAATGATCGTTAATTATGGTGGCCACATGTCAGGGAAGTCAGGGAAATATCAGGAAAAAAAAATTTGTCAGGGAAATTGGGTACGCGCGCTTGAAAAATATGTTTGAAAAATTTCTTGTTTGCAGGGATTTGCAATTTTTCTTCATTTCAAATTTTTTTTATGTTCAGGAAGGTGAGAAAAGTCTTCTCAATTTTTGGCAGATTTTAAAAAGTGATTCCCTACGAGATAATGACAGTTTAATTTACCCCTAAAATAAATAAAAAATTCTAACGCCTATGTATATAACAGGAGAATTATTTGAGGTATTTAAGCGCATTCTAGTAAAAAAATTTCACTAGAATGTATATCGACTTCAAATTAATTATACTTTTTTAGTGTCCCAATGTGTTATTTTTCCGTATGGGAAGAATGTCTGATTCCTAAATTATTTTTTTTCGACCCACCCTAATAAAGAATTATTAGGTATTCTTTGAGATTCTATAGGTTTCTAAAGATTTCAAGAAATTTTCAATTAATTTAAGGGATTTTAAGAGGTTTCTAGGAATTTTAAGGGATTACAAGAGGTTTTTATGATATTTAAAAAATTTCGTGGAATTTTGCAGGATTTTAAGAAACTTGTAAAAATTGTAAGAAATTTTGACATTTTTAATCCTTCCATAGGCATAAGGCTCAAAAATGGTAGATCCTTGATTGACAAAGTTCCTGAAATATTAATTAAATTATGGCAGTTTCTATTCGTACAGAAAAAATCCAGCTATTCATGCGAAAATTTCGGTACCTGTTGCCACGGCTTTAAATCATATAAAAAATAATACTCGGGGTTGAAATTTCGTTCCTTTTTTTCGTTTTAAAAGTACTTTGTGAGTTTTTGGGTTAACGGTAAAAGATGTAAAGTGAACAAGGTATGCCAAATGTGTTACTAATTGTACCTCACCGTTTAAGGTGCATCGCTCCTACTATGCGATGCGTCATCGTATTAACCGTTTCCCGCGCCCCAACCCATTGTGATATTCTTAAGAGTGCAGGTTCACTTAGTCACAACCACCTGTTGAGAAAGGAGCTTGGAAATCAGAAGAAAAGAATCCTGATTTTTAGATTATTCAATGAACTTTGAAATCTATATTTTGAATTGGGCTGATGTTTGAGACGTCTACTCAGACGAATTTTTTTTTCTTCAAAGATTCTTACTAAAAAAAATTGTTTTATTTACAATAATTTGTTTATTGCTACAGAAAGTATGGGAAATGTTTTTGCAAACAATATTTTTAGTTGTTGATGAGAAATCTTTGATGAAAAATAAAATTCGTCTGAGTAGAAGTCTGAAACTTCAGCCGAATATATTTTGACAAAAAAATTTTCGGATCGGGAAATTCTAAGTCATAGGAAAAAGGATAATCAATTTATAAATATTTATTAAAAGAGAAGCACTTTTTAAAATATCAGAATTCAGTTTTATGCAAGGCAACATAAGGAAGTTATAAAAACTCGTGTTACGTGATTTGAAACATAACCCATAACTGAGTAATATGGACAACATTTTAGCATGCTTTAACAACCTAATAGTCCTTTCGTTTCAAGGATGAAAAAGTATTCCAAATCGTTTTACCGTTTAGGGTAAGAAAATCATCAATTTTATGACTTGAAGGAAACGAAAACTATATTCTTGAGCAATGCACGTCTTTCTCTCGCATAAAAATATTATTTATCAAAAGCATTCAATTTCATTAGAAGTTATTAGAAGTTCTATCTTTATCAAAATACTTTATCGTCTTGCAGTCATTCTACTGATATATGATTATTTTCAAACCATTTAGGTAGAAATATATATTAGGTATCTTTAAATTATAAATACTATAACTTACGGTACATAAAATATTTATAACCAGAAATGAAACATAATTTAAGCAATATTTTGAATATTACTTAACTGTGTGAACATTCCATTAGATATCGCTATAATTACGTAAATAATAAGAAAGTCTGTAATTTTTATTCAAAGCAGAGGCAATTATAGATACATTGTTGGTTCAACGACATTATGTCGAGTTACGTTGCTAGATTATACTGTAATTTGTTATCGGGGAAAATTCTTCTCAGTGGGCATATCATATTTTTCTATGGGAAAGAATTTCCGAACGTTCTCTTTAATAAGCTATTTGTTACTTTTCCGGTCAGATCGTAGCCAGTAACTCTACGATTGTATCGATAGTAAATGTCGAAAACGTCCATCAGTCTCATTATTTTCTCACTATTTCTTCCTGTGCGAATTTCTCGTTAGAAATGAGTACGTGTGACAGGATTTGTAACGAATTCCGACCTGATTTCATTTTTTTTCTTTCTAGAGAGATTAAAAATTGTAATGAAATTTATTCACACTTGTTAAGAACTTCAAGGCTTTATTTCAACATCACAATAAATTTTTAAGACTGCTTTTTCTTACTCTCACTAATAAACTATTTGCAAGGAAGTTATAAAATATGAATTGAATCTATTATATAATATAGCTCAAGGTCGATTGATGAAATATTGTGCACATTTAACACTTTTTGATTTTAAGAGGGAAAGAGGGAAGACAAAATATGTAATGTAGTTTTGAAATCATGAACATTCGGTCAAGAGATTAGAATTTAATTGTATTCATGTATTAGGGTCCAGACGTTATTAAAAAAACAGGTCTTTTGTCCTTGACAATCTAATTTATATTTCCAGAAATTTGGGAAAGGTACCGAAAGTCGATTTAAATTTTAAATTGGCGGAATATCATGAAATTAATTAAAAATCAATTAGTCAATTGAGTAATTTGTAAGCCATGCTTATGATAAATGCCTTATATTTTTTAGACTTGTTTTTTAGCGCCTTACTCTGAAACGTTCTAATACATAGTTGATACCATTTTTTCTCCCTAATGAAATTAAACTAAGTTACAAAATCAATACTGTCTCGTCGGCGAAACGATCTGATTTTTTCTCGAAGGCGTGTATACACTTTATACTCTTAATTACCAGGTTCACCGTTATTATTACGGGACGGCTGCGTTTAGATTGCGTTATGGCTCAGAAACTCGTAATCCACTTCATATTTTCCGTTGGCGTAATGTCGCGTGCGCGTTCCGAATGAAAGCGAATAGGAACGCCATTTTCAGCGCTACAGGAAATACCTACCGCGGAGGCGCGATCCGATTTCGAAGAACTGTTAAGAACAAGCTGCAAAATGAGGAAACGTCCGGTATCACCTTCTTTGGAATATCTAATAGCTACTCTAATCTTCATTGGTTTCAATTCAATCCTGAACTACTCAGCACGTTATGATTAATGTGAAATTAAAATACATCATTATGTCGAAAAATTCATACAGAGGGAATCAATTCATAGAAAATTGGGTCAATTACAAGTGAATGAACTTTCCAAATAATTCGCAGATAATTATCTGTATTGGAAGTTTCCACACGAAATTTGTAAGACTTCAGGAATAGGAGAAATTGAGAATGAAATTTGTAATCCTATCTTAAAAAAGTGGTGTAACGAAACGTCTCGAAAATCTCGCATACATTGTTGTTGCAAACCTGATTGACTTTTGAAAGACTTAAAGTTGAAAGAAGAGAAACAAACTAATGGCGCAATAAGATTTCACGAAAACCTTCGAAATCACTTATTAAAATTCGTTAAGATTTCTTAAAACTCCCAGAAACCTCTTGAAATCCAAGTTAAAATTCGCAAAAATCTCTAAAAATTCCTAAAAACCTCTTAGAATTTCTTAACATTTAAAATCTCTTTAAATCCTTATTGTGGATTTAATGTCCCTAAAATCTTGCATACATTGTTGTTTCAAACCTGCTCTCTAAATTTGAATCAGCGAAATTTCATTGGTTTTTGAATGATTTGAAGTTGTAAGAAGTAAAATAAATAATCGTGCGCATAGCGCGCGTGTGGGTTTGCTAGTTAGGTAAAAAAGTAAATGCAATTTTCTCGCAAAAAGCAGGTGAATTTGTAGGAAAGCACGTAAAAGCGAGATCGATTTCTTTTCATTGAGTTACTGACATAGTCTTCGGTCTTTGGATATTCATCGAGTCGAGGAATCCACGCTAATCGAATACGCTCTTATCGAGAAAGAAAGCGTACCCGTAGGTAGATAGTTCCATTCTTTCTAGTTTCTGCTGTCTTATTGGCAGCGGCTGACCGTCCAAGCTGTATCTACTTAGGAAGCGATCATTAAGTTCGACTCTCTCTGGCATCAGCAATCTTTCGGATTCCTTAAGAATTAACGATTGACCTATTACGCCCGTCGTAATACCTTTGTGTATTTCTCAAATCTATGAAATTTCTTTCCCTAAGTTTTTTCCAGTTGTTTTCCGGCTACTTGTTATCTTTTCACCTGCATCTGACAATGAGAGGGAAACATTCTTTCTCGTTAAAGGAACAAATAGAGTTGGATATTTCTTACTCTCTAAATCAGGATGTGTAAGAAGTTACTCATGAAATAGTGCCATGTAGTTGTCAATTGCTTTCCATTGTGTTTCCATTTCCTTTGGGTTTTTATTTTCATTGTTTTTCCATTTCCATTAATCCACTTTTGCATCAGTTTTCGGTACTTCAGAATGTTTACGATTTAAAATAATAATGTCAGCAGTTCCCTCTGTGAGAAGATCCTAATTAAAATTTCCCACAAAAATAAAAGAAAACGACTTCGTATTATCACTTTTCGCCAACGTAACTTCCAAGACAGTTCTCGCGTTATCTGACACCCGCTGTATCAAATTCCCGGTCGTTAGAAATTGTCCTCGAGCAGAGCTCGGTTGTTACCTTCAAAGTATCGCAGTCTAGAAGAGAAAATACCTGAGCAAATAGCATACCAGACTTTGTTTTCGTACAAATAAAATCAGCGATGAAAGGGTCAGTGTATTATATATATTGTATACAATACACTGACCGTTTCAGCGTTTTCATCTTGTATTTTGAAACCTTTGATTCTAAAAAAGATATCTCACCTATCAAGTGGCACTTTCAGCTATACTGTCTTGCTTACCTGACCAATAGGAACTTACGTAAGAATACCTTTATTATACTTCCCACAACGAAACATGTCGCTATAAAAGATCAATTGATTGTTTAGTTTTATGTAAGATTATTTTGATTCTATTGCAATTCATCATTTTAGCCATTTTTATCAAACCCCCGATTCAGGTATGGAAAAGAAGAACTATTTTAAGTATTCCAATCGCATTTTTAAATAATCCGACCTGGGTTAACTGACAAGATAGTTTTTTATAGGAGATTAAACGATAATTCTTTTCCTCTCAGGAATTTTTGTCTTCTAAAACACATAAGTAAAAAACGTCAGCCGAATCATCACATTCCAGAATTACGGAAGGGATTTATCTCGATGAAAAAATTGAAAGGATACGAAATATATTCCGTAAAAAATTGAAAAATGGAGAAAAACGTCTAATGAAACTATTTCTAACATACACTAGGCTAAATATAATCCAGAATTAATTGACATTTGCATTCCATTGGAACCTGATTTTGCAGCAGTTTAAATTTTATGCAATGCGATTTTATATCACACGGCGGAAGGATACGGCGTCGATATGCGAATCGTTCAAAGGTGAGGGAAAGATCGCTAGTTGAAAAAGTTTGGTCACGGTCCGATTGGTAACCGATTGGCCGGCGGATAGTGACATTTTTGTCAGCATATCCACCTCTTTTCATTATAGAGCTAGCGCAGCGCGTCAGCTGTTGACTGCGAGGGAAAGTCAAACCGTCGAACCTTCCTTCAAAGAGCTCAACACATTTGCTGACATATACGCGTGCCTGTCTCTGAAAATGCGTAAAAACCTGTCCGCCTCTATACATATATCTTCGTTGACTTAGATCGATGCCTTCTTTTTTCAGCTCGTCCTGACCACGGGTCAGCGATCTCACCACTTTCAAACACGTTTTATGCCAATAAAAATTGTTGCCATTGAAAAAAGTTTCTTCACATCCTTTCCGAAGCATTTTTTAAAAATCCCAATTACATAAATTGCACGCCAAACATACTTTGCTCAGGACTATTGATCAAGATTGAAATGAATACTCATAATCGAGCGATCGAGCTGCAAATATACATCGAATTTCGATTAATAGATTAGTCAAAAGAATTCACTATTCGATTAATTTCAATCTATATTTTCGTTACTTGGCAGACAACTTTTCATGCTGTCTGATGTAATTGGATCGATAAACCGATTAGTTGAAAACTGTTGGAACGATCACTCGATAATTGACATCGATATAGCTGAGTAGTTGTTGGATCAATTGCATGGCCCACTACATTTTCCCATAAATTACACTGCAGTTCGCAGTGTTGCTTTTTTTCAATCTTTCAATGCATTTTGCTGTGTCATCATTCATTCACGAGTAATGTGTGATGGACTTTTAAAAAGTTAAACACTTTTAAACATGGAAGCAGAAATATTTGATGTGTATCGCGTATATTACATAAAGCATAATAATCATTATCTTATGTACTGTATTTTGAATATATGCTAGACGATTCTGCGTGTTTGGTCTGTAACGGTATACGGCACACACGATATCTTCATTCTCATAACGGATCATCTTCATCAGCAGCTATGTTACAGCTTTAGAATCATCTGACGAAGCGCTACCTTTCATCTTCTTTTCCCTTTCGTTGAGATTTAAAGATGTATTTAACTTTATAATGTGATTGTAGATTAGCAAACATTTTAAACAGAAAGTACCTTACCTGCAAATATTTTTACCTATTCATTTACAGTACTTACTTCACCGTATATTTTGTTGAAGGTTGTTTACACCTTTCTTCTTTAAAATTTCACTTTTCTATTTTTTAAATTTCACAGTCAACCTCAACACATACACCATATATACTAATAAGCTTTCTTCTCAAGTAGTGATAAATCACGCGCTGTGAATTGATAATCATTTTCTTACTCCTTCACACTGTACACCCTACTAAATGAATTTCTACCTCAGTTCATGCATAAAGAGAGGGGTCTCAACGGTAGTTTTATAACCAAAGCTGGCCTTTAGTTACCAGACAAATAGTGTACCGCAACAATGTACAAAAAAAATTACGTAAAGTAAATCAGGATTCAGGAATTTTAAGTTCATAATTCAATCGCAGTTTTTTTGAGGCATTTATTGAATCGCCAATTTTCGCTCATCGATCTTTTTTTGTAGATGCCAAACAATAGTGGCAATAAGACAAATTATCTAAAATGCAAATTGCTACCGCAAGCTATTTCTATAAATTTCTGCGCAGGTGATAATTGGTGCAATATCGGTTCATTGAGCAGCACTTTTTTTCTAAAAAGTGAACAAAAAGAAGGTAAAACGGTGGGCCTTTCTCCATTGCTAAGATGAATGTAAAGTCAACGCATGCGGACAAAAAACCGGTATGGAGTTGGTTACGAAAACATTAGTAGTATTCGAAAATTTGCGCAGATTTAACAAAAATAATTTGTCACCTACAAAAGAAATATTTCCCAGAATTCAAGCCCTACATGAGCTGCGAAGCGGAGATTAAAAAATCAAGCGTGAAATTCGCACTAAGTAACCGTGAACCTTGTTAGAGTCAGATTTAGCAGAAATTGCTTAAAACTTGTACTTGAGAAGATTGTTCAAATTCACTGGTCAGCTCTACTGACTTCAGACTTCAAGTGACCTTCGGAATGACCGGCCTTCACTCTGTTGCAGAAAGCATAATCTTTAAATTAAAGCAGTTGTAGTTTTTCTGATAACTGAAAACAGTTTGAACGAAATGATTAATTCGAATCAATTCGAGGAGTGATTTATTAATCAACATTTGCATTTCATTGAGTTTACTAGTAATAAACCTTAAGTCAAATAACCTTCTCCACAGCCGGAAACTTCGCCTTCGGTTGAATGAACCGATTAATTTGCATTCAATTATTGTTATAAATGGGACTCCCACTGAAAAAATGAAATAAGCAGTGTGTCCTGAAATGATGTATATGTTTATTAACAAGCCACGGATTAAAAGATCCCTGGGGAGATTAATTCCTCAAGTTGGATGGGACAATTGACGAGGCATAATTTTTCGCTTACTAGACGTTCATGTGGCGTTTATTGTGCGACGAAACACGTAGGCAGCGAGAAAATTTGCTTTGCATTTAGCCACTGTGCAAGTGTAATGATTTACATAACCCGATCACACAGAGTCCGGCGAGAGAGAAATCCGCCTACAATCACCGGTCGCGCCTCTTTTTTTCTGCGACTGCAAAGTCACGACTGTCTGGACTGCCTTCTACTCGTTGAACTACTATCTCAATTATTTGCGAAGCAAGTAACATGTACAAATTCGAGTTCTCGATAGAATTTTTTTCTAGAGAAGACAAGTGTCGTATATCCAAAAGACCTTTTACTTTTCAAAAATGGATTGCTAAATGTCAGTACTTTTTCAGGAAGTTGCTAAGGTATTCCGTTTGCCACCCGCGCAGAAATTTTAATATGGATCTGATCGGGCAGAACTTGGGCTAAATCGGGCTATCTAGACGGGGCCAGACTCGAAATGAAACGTGGTACTCGATCAGCGCCTCAATAGATGTCCCGACTTGCCAGATAGTTGCATCTCTACCATGCATGTGTTCACTAAAGTATATTGCAACGCTATCTTCAGGAATTGTTTGATCTTGTGGCTACCTGATCCGGCCCCAGTTAGAGCCACGTCATTCGTCCTATCTTGGCCACAAATATTATGCCCGATCGGGGCCTGACTTGTAATAGGGAAAAAGTTTGGCATACACCCATGTGAAAATATCCACATATTTTGAATTGCGTATACATCTTTCAATTTTCGAAATTTGTCCCCGGGCTTTTGTTTTCTAGAGAACGATTTAAATCCCGCGAAGAGCGATCGTATAATCGATGGAATCTCGTCCGTAGGGTAAAAGCACAACAACGCGAAGAGTATCGTGGGAATCAGCTGATTTAGAGACGCAAACCAGATCGCCTGATGCAATCCTGCGTTGCTTTCACTTTGGGCAAAAGCGACGCAGATTGAAAAATGCATTCGCCAGGCGAAACGCGTACGCACGTTGAAATTATTTCGGCAGAGAAAAAGAGAAAACGAGGCAATGGAAACTAAGTGATATTAGGAGATTGTGATGTAGGGACATAAGGCAAGGGAGAGAAGAGAGCCGTTGCTGGGGTAAAGTACAAACGTGGAGTTGGAGTCGATATCCTTTAAGGTATTCCAAGATGGCGACTCAGAAGCGAAGGCATGTCCTACACACGTAATTTACATACGCGTCGTGTACGACTGCAAATCGCAAGCTGACCGTCTGACCACCATTGTCGTATTCCAAGGTCGAAATGTCTGACCTTTCGAAGATCTCGAGAGCATGTTAAACAAGTTTTGCTACTCTTAAAATCTCGTTAGGAATATTTCAAATACAAAATTCTGCAAGCCTCGTTTTGAAAATTCAAAGGCTGGGAATTTCTCTCTTAGAATTGAACCGTCACTATGAATTAGCCAAATTTTATTTTCAATTTTTATTTTCAGTTAAACACCCGAGCAAATAATAAATGTCCCGCAAACAAAGTGGCGAAGAGCTCTGGCATGAGTTTGGCAAACATAAAGAGCGCAACTTTCATTGCAGCATAAATCAGATGTTGATCTGGAAAGGCTGTATCGACACGAAAGCCCGGAGCGATTTCCGGTAACACGTGCCGAAGCACTTGTCGGAAACGAGCGCGCGCGGTTTAAATCGTTTCAACGTAATTCCAATTGATCGTAACTCGTAACTCGTTGCTGGTAACGTGGTGGTACGTCTCGAATTTAATCGAGTAACGATCGACGCGAAGCCCGCGCTGGAATCGTGTATTGCCACGAAACGGAATAAACTCACACGATCGATCGTTTAGAAAGTGCGGGATGCGCTCGATTCAATGCTACATCGAGAGCGCATCGTGAAATCCATCGGCTCTTTGTCCTCTTGCAGTTAGAGTTGCTTTTCCCTTGCTTCGCTGATGACATAACTAGAATTTAACTTGAACGTATCACACACAAACCACTATGCAAATTTCCAATCCTTAAAAGAAGATTGACGTGAATCACATTCATGTAAGCAATCATTGCACAAGGCACAACGAGCGTTCAATTGTTGGAAATTTCAATATTGGAAACTTCAAATATTGAAGGTTTATTTCCGATATGCATTACAATCATGATGTTGTAGTATTCAAATGGTGGTAATATTATTATGTTGCCTCACGTGTACTGCAATTTTATATAAATAGCACGCTTTATCGTAAATGTATTATAATCTTACATGCATTGCAATTTTACACTTACCATATACATCTGTTAGACAAATGTGCAAAGTTGCTCTTCTGATGCATTATTCGTAAAAGTTTCGGAAATTTCACTGGATAAATTTCGTAATAATTTACAGGGTGTCTACTAACCGGGAAAACCGGGAATTAACAGGGAATGCAAATTCTAACCGAGAATCACATTTAAAGTTTTCGAAAATGTGATTTGTTTTATTAATCGTGATAAAAGGACAAATAAATTTAAATGTTTGCTGTTTAAAATCTTGTAAATGGGTGGTGAAATTCAAAAGTTGCGCGAAAAAAACGTTTCCTAAAACGAAGTATCTTGATTTAACACTTAGTTAAAAACATATCAAAAACACTGCGTTTGTTATACGTACTAATACGTACTTGTGTATTATATGAAGGGTCACGGGGAAAAACGATCATTGTCACTTTTTGTAAATTATCCGATTTAAAAGTTTCGATCCTTTACACAGGAGTCACAAATATAAAACAAGGTAATGAATTATATTATATTCTTGTTCCTAAACTCCTTATTTAACAATACCAAATAGAAAAAATTTAAATCTATCAGTAATAAGCTGTAAGTAATAAGTAATAAGCTCTTATCTCATTTTTTTTTTTTAACGTTACAATTTCGTTTTTCCCCCTGATCCTTTATATGTATATTAATAAATAAGTTTATAATTTGGAAAAATGTTACAGCATCTTTCTTTTTCGCTCAAAGTTTGTAAGTTTTAAGCACAATAAATTACCAAAATATTATTTTGTTTAAATATAATAATATTTATCAATACATAAAATTATATATAGGAAAACCTTATGTTAAATGCGTTTCATTCGTGATTCTAGTAAGAGCAAATTTGATAGTTATAACCGGGAAAAAACCGGGAATTTGGTGGCCAAAAAATAGTAGACACCCTGGATAATATGTCTTTTTCGGCTAGTTTCTTTTTGTATAGTCATATTTTCTGCTCGAATTGATTTATAGTAAGAGGCAGCAAGTTCGTTAGCAACAGAGATTTTATCACCGATCGTGCGTAACGACCTTAACATCTCGCCTTAACATTACTGTCATCAGATGAGTGTAAAAGCGAGGCTGATGGAAAAGAGTCCCCTGACAAGAAAATATTCTTTTTCGCTTTCCCGGTGCAGATCACTCTCGATTATCGAGGCTCCACTCGTAATTACAGGGATTCGCACTGCGTAACAAGACGGGATATACACCGCGGTTGCTTTCTCTAAACGCATCTAAATTATAAGGAGAGGCGGTTGTAGCCTTAACCGAGCTGTTTTCCGTTATGATCTGGGTCGCAATCGACAATGATTAAGTGGAAGTGTGTGCATCGGTATTAGTTTCGTATAAAACACATTTCAAAATTTAAATACTCGAAATTTTAGGAGATTAAACGTTTGGTAGTCTCAACCCTGATTTTTGAGATTTTTCATATTTCAGGCGCTTTAATGTGAGGATGTTTGTGCTCGAGCGCCTTACTCAACTCATTAAAAATCCGTTCCAAATTAATTTTCCCTTTTCAGCCATTTAAGTCGCATTACATCTCGCAAACCATTATATTCAGCTTCAAACGGGAATATCTCCGTAATTCATCGCAGCCAGTCATTCAGGATCACTCTCGCGACACTGAGTCATTAAATACTTTCGCTTACGAATTAGATCGAACGAGCTCGTTCGCGATGATATTATACCTCTGCGATGCTAGAATGGCCACTGCAACTTTCTCGATCTTTCACGAATGCACTGCAATCTTGCATACACTTCACTTGATCGCGCATCCTCTGTTTAAAATAATTTTCCTATACTCTATATAAATGGCAATCTAATTTTACATCTAATTTTCTCACACATTGGGTGTGGTGAGTGTCCTCCAATTAGTAGGAATGAGTCAGGGAAAGCTTGTGTTTGGGAAATTTATGAGTTGCTGCGGTTTTATGTAAGGTGAAAATCATTTTAGTGAAAGAGGACGAAGGAATGCGAGCAAGTTTGACATATTAGAATTGGGCGTAACTTCATGAGATGAATGATCGAAATCTGCTCTTTAAGATTCGCTCATTGTTATGCAATCGCTATTATAATGTAGGCTTACATTACATTACATTTTGTATTGACGTGGATCTTTTTTCTTGGGCCTTATCTTTGTAGTCTCAAGATCTAATGCCTCTTTGTCTTTCTCTGAGTTCGTACAAAGGCCTGCTTTAGATTTAAAGGTCATATTATCAGGAAATGAATTTGCACTCAGAAAAAGGATTTTTTCAACTAAGAAGTAAACATATTTAAAATATATTTTTACATCTAAATTGATACATCATTTGCAAATAATCGTTTATCTAAGTGGAACAAAATCCTGAGAACTCTTTCCAAACATCATTGACTGCGAAGATCGATAGGACTGATTATTCAATTCGTTTTACTCAAGACTCGACAATCCTGTCCTTCAGAAATGAGATGTAAACTGTCAATTAATTATGAATCATCTTTATTATTTCACAACGCCTTCAAACGCCGTGGGATCTTTTAATGTGTCTCTGAAAAAAGATTTCTCCTGCATTACTCTACATCACTGTATTTTTCTAACATGGGTTTCTAACTCTTGCAAGCTTGCAACTGTCGTTTTAAGTGACTATGTCGAAATGAAGATGATAATCGCGAAATCCCTGCAAGAGCGTTATTAAGTATTAAACATTGCTGAAGATTTACTTGCATTTGATTTATGTTTGGAAATTATAAGGATTCTTTTCGCATGATTGTCTATCAAATTCGTCGTGTCACTCGAAGGTCGAGACCCACACATAACCCACGTGTCTTACATTAATCAAAATATACATGTGTGATACTATACATGTACTTTATCAGAAACAATAAGTCACTTCGCCCACGGATGTGACGGCTACTGCAAATTCAAAACAATTGTTTTGAAGAACTTTAACATGCCTCGAATTCTCTGAAGATGAGTTTAGATATTCCAATTATTTATATCATGTATATTGTTCTGGTCTCACTATTCTAATCTTAAAGCCATCTCACATCAATTCAAATTGCCAGCATCCGGCATTGGAAATAATACGAAATTTAAGCAAAGTTGATAAGAATTCAAACTCGGATGCATCTAAATTAGCAAGCAACGCAAACCTTAAGCTAATTATTTTTTATTGTTTTATTGCATCATCTTATTAAAATTTTTATTGTTTGTTTTCAGGGGGAACGACTTGACCATCTCGAAGCCATGAACCTCGCGCTGCATGGATTTTTGCTTCAGGGTAAGTCACTAATTTATTTTATACATGAAGGGGCCCGTCTAGACCCTTTCCAGTGCCAGATTAACGTCTAACGCACTGTCTATGTTTCAAAGAGTCAAATTTCACTGGAAATGCACACAGAAAACTATTGGTGTGAATTCTGTTGCATCTCATTTGAAATGCAAAATTTACTTATAATTAGTTTTAGACCATACCCGGGCAATTAATTAAATGCAAAAACGACGTTATTAAATACTTAATAGCAGAATTGCTAGCAACACAGGGAGTGCTACTTTCTGAAAACAAATTGCACTTCTGGCTCTTCAATTACACGAGGAGATTTTACACGTTAAAGCTGTCATGTCTGCATGTATTCTGTGTCATCGCCGGATCCGTACGCCCTCATACTTCATAATCGATTGTATTCACGTTGAGTCACAATTGTCTGATTTGCATTTCTCATCATGAAACTTCTCCCTCTCACACTCGTTCATATGGAAAACTCTAAATCTGAACTTTATAGATCGATTGAACTCTTCGACCTATCTTTCTACCATTTCTTCCTCTCTTTATATATAAATCCATATTTGTCTAGATAATACATCAACCCTAACGCAATTATTGCTCCCAGTTCTCGGTAGCACGCGCTGATGTGTTTAATAGAAAGCCATTCGCGTCGTGAGTATGAATAATTAATAGCTGCTCGAAATGCCAATAGCAAAATGGGATTAGAAGTAGTGTGTAATTAAGAGCCTTACGATGGCGAGGAAAATTTATAAATTACGATTATTTCACAAGTGAAATGAATAAGGCTGCAAATATTAACACGTGGAAAATTGAAATGCATGTTCATCAGGGAGGCATGACTCGAGCTATCAGAATGATGCAAGGTGATGGTTCTTGACTCTGCAATATAGCAAAAGGACGTGCCGGGAATTCCTAAGAAGTCACTTTATAATCCTCCTCTCGATGTCGATACTCTTTTGATACTCTTTGATAACTCTTTCGACTGATTTCCAGTCTCGCATAATAGAAAGTTCACTTTCTAATACCAATTTAACCAAAAATTGGCAAAAACTTCCTCAAAAGGATCACGGAGAAAAAAGAGTCTACGAATCTTACGGAATGGTGACAGCATGCATTTTTCTGTAATTTTTACAGAAATCCTGTAATCTTTACGGAATTTTATGT
>JAUESH010000020.1:14023837-14043646 GCA_032275165.1 Synergus magnus | reverse complement strand
TAAAAAAAGTAATGCAACGAAATGTCCCTAAAATCTTGTATAAATTGTTGTTTCAAACCTGCTCTCTAAATTTGAATCAGCGAAGTTTCATTGGTTTTTGAATGACTTGAAGTTGTAAGGAGTAAAATAAATAATCGTGCGCGTAGCGCGCGTGTTGGTTTGCCAGTTAGCTTAAAACACAGATGTCCAATTTTAATGTTTTGATAATTTCAACTTTAATTGGTCATTTGAAATCAGTTCGGTTCTTTCTTTCGCGTGTACGTCTTGTCTGGTTTTACATACTGCAGAATCACCTAACTTCGGACACTGGCTCAAATTTTGGGCTTTTAATTTTTGTTGCTTTCATACTACAAATTTGTTTATGTAGAAGCAAAGAAAATTGGGTGTCCAAAGTTAGATGATTCTACGATGATTGAAGATTGAAAAGGTTGAAACCCAGAAAGATGAAAATCCACTTAATCGTCTCTAACAATTTTCCGACACGAGTGTAATTCAGTTTTTGCGTAATTCGCGCCTCGGGTCCAGGGAGACCTCGGAGTACCGTTCAAGCAATTATGCGTAAGCACCGTCACGCCCATGGCGGCACTCTCATTCTCTGTTACAGATATATACAGTATACATACGCACATTTCTTCTTTCAGTACACCGGCACCGTCCGGAGATAATATTTCAGGCATATTTATTATACCGTCAAACGCTTGAAAGTAAAAGTGCATTTGCGAGATACATGTTTGTCTTTCGTGCAAATCATTTTCCCAGATTCAAATTATTATTCTTTACTGATTGGATTTACATTCCTCGGATTTATGTTTCCCCAAGCCAATTGCGATATATCGACAGTTTTCTATACAAGCTCCTGCAACGTAAAATTCTTTGTAATGTAAATTTTATCATACATAATTATCATAATAAACTTATTCTGCAGAGTATTACTTTGTCATGTTTACTACATGAAGGACTAGAATGTTTACAGATACTAAAAATTAGCTAAGGACATAAAAATGCACTACTTATTAAAATATTAAGCTTTAAACTGTGATGCAATATGTCAAGGGAATTGTATCATTATTTGCAAAACACCTAATAATTCTCTCAACAATTATGTCGAACCTTCACATTTCAGTGAACAATTTGATTTATTTCATACTTAAAGATGTACCCACGCTCTAATTATTAAACACCAAAGTGTACGTAGTAAAAATCCTAAAAAAGTACTGCATGGTTCGGTAAGATTAGTTCTTCTACAAGAAACGAACTTGAAGACCTTTAAGCAGCATAAATTATAACTCGGCGCGAGTCATTTATCGACTTAACTTACACTCTCTGTCGTAAAAGTGTTCTTTTTCACAGAATATCTTAGTTTTATGTTTTGATAGCAAAAAGTCTATTACATGATCTAATTTTCAGTACACAAAATGAGACAAGAAGGGTTTCATGGACTTTTCAAAATAAGTCCCCAAAAATTAAGATGATAATGTAGATCATTGTAGAAGAATTAAGTAAAGAAAAATGATAAATGGTTGAAAATAACAATAAACAAATAAGAGGAAGAAGGAAACGGAAGATGCGTGAAAGAGAGGATGTAATACCGTGGGACAGGTTAAGTAAATAAAGTTGAAGAGATGGGTGAAGAAGCTATTTTAGCTTTCACCATGCTTATCTAACATGAGCGACGTCGACACTAATTACTTTTATAGTTAGATTAAATCATCTTCTGCGCTGGGCCTCTTTCAGAATATCGTAAAATATTGAAGAATGGTGCAAACCTTCTTCTCTGACAGCTTAGAATTCATTATACTCTTTTAAGCTAATGTGGTTGCAGAAATGTTTAAGACAAAGGCCAATTAATGGGAAATAAAGACATTAGGTAAAGAGGTGCAAAACTGATAAGTGCCTGAAATATTAATTTTAAAAAAGTAAGATAAGAAAAGAAAGTGACTAGGAAGTCGAATATAAATCATTACTTATAGCACAAGAAAAGGTGTCGAAATTTCATTACGAGTTTAAAAAATCAAGAGTTAATTAAAAGTACAGTGTCAATTAGTATTTGCTCTATATCTAAGGAGCGTGCAACATATTTCTTTACACCCACTACTAATGGAATTAAGTACAATGACTTTTAATATTTAATTATCTAGTATATGCCCTTCGATAAGAATTAAGATCCGATATGATGTCATAAATATCGCATGTCATGTTTGTAATGATCGTTTCCTTCGCAATATATATATATATATGCTCATAAATTTTATAAATTTTCATTATTTACCTATAGCGTCACACTTTTTACTCCCTAGGGAATAAAAAGGATCCCTAGGAAGGCTCGTTTGAGCAAGTGTTGTAAAAAATCAATGAGGTATTAATTTATCTTGAAAAAAATACTTCAAACAGAATTTCTTGATGATTAACATTATAACTTTTCATCATTTCCTTAAAATGTTTGTATGATCGTATCGTATTTCCTTTTATGAGCTGGTGTTGAGCGAAAAAGGAGATTGAGAATATATTGAATTGGGGTTAGAGAATGTGAAATTAAATAGAATTTCAAATGACCTTAAAACTCAACACTTGCAATATGGACCCGGCGTTTGTCTATCGACAATAATACGGTCTGTAGAAATCATTTCTATATGACTCCGAGGTTATACTTAGAATCGTATGTGCAGCGTAACGAATCGTAATTCGAATGTAAGGCGACAAAACCTTTCACTGAAACTCGTTTAGATAGTATATCAATGCGATATATGTACAAGACGAGAAGTTTGTTTTCTTCTCAAAAGTTATAGCTTAGAAGGTTTTCAGTTATCCCTAGAAAGGGAATTTAAAAAATCTTCGGCTTCTTAATCCTCCTGGCTTCAAATTCCTGTAAAGTTTCTTTGCCGGATCCCTTAAAGAATATCATGTCCTTGATTTTATTTTTGATG
Organism: Synergus magnus; assembly: GCA_032275165.1. NCBI lineage: Eukaryota > Metazoa > Arthropoda > Insecta > Hymenoptera > Cynipidae > Synergus > Synergus magnus. The sequence continues at coordinate 14,040,722 of JAUESH010000020.1, read as the reverse complement.
CGCGAAGTGGATTTCCGGTTTGAAAAATTTTTCCGAATGGGGCATTATTTCTCAACTGTCCCAACTTAAAAAGTCATGTTCTTTAATTGTCTTCAAATTCTAGGAATATGTTCGCCTATCCAATAGTACTTAATCCATAAATTTATAGACCAGGATTACCACCCCTCCCTAAGAGGTGGGGGGTTGAATTTTCCACCCCAACGTTTGTACGAGTAGCTTAAAAAGTCTATAACTTAGTTTCTAATTACGCGATTTAAATTTTTAATCCTGTATTATTATTTATAACAAAAAAAATTATTTATTCATTTTTTAAATAATTAATTGTTTTTCTACACTTTTTCGCAATTTAGGGTTCTTCGATTTTTTTTATTCGCAAAAGAAAGCTTGACTTTTTTTACTATAAAGAACTACAAACACGAAAATGAAGAAATTAATTTTTAATAAGATACAGGACCGAATATAAATAAATTTTATAAACAATTGGCCATATCAGGTATTTATGATGAAATAGATAAAGTTTTTTCTACTGAATCGGCCAAAAATTATAGAGAAATGTCACTCACTTATGATATTTAGTTATTCAATAGCAATTGATGATTGTTTTAAAAAATTTAATTAACAAATGCACTGTTTGGCTATTTTTAGAGGTAGAAACTTGGTTTTTTCAACGTAATGAAGTGTAAATAACTAATTTTTTAACCTTTAGGGAATCTACATGACAATCAACAATTTTAATTGTTAAAAACAATTGTAGGAAAAATCCTTGAAATCACTTGAATTCTTAGAAATCCTGTAAAATTTCTTGAAAATCTTTAAACTCTTGTCCGGGAATTTCGTGGGAAAAATTTAGTAGATATCCTGATGTACTGAAAAATACTTAAAAAAAAACGTACAGGAAAAATTAAAGGGATTTTAAAAGCTTTCAATCAATTCAAGAGATTTCAAAGACTTCAAATGGTTGAAAATATTTGATAGGATTTCAAATATTGTAGGGGATTTTAAAGGATTTCAATGGTTTTCAGTAGATTTAAATAATTTGAAGAACAAACAATGAATTAATTCATTAAATACGCGATTTATTTCCTTGTTGCAGTTATCTTGTCGATGATTCTCGACTCTCAGCATGGCTTTGGATTGTGCAGCGCGGGGGAACCTGGCGTAAGTACTCCTACTCCTTTTTTTTCTTATCGTTGAAAGTAAACGAGTTAGAAACTAGAATTTTCTAATAGGTACACCTTGCTTAAGAATTTCCTCGGCGCCCTTCATTCATACATAAATGCAGGTGAACGAGAGTAAATTTTAATTTTAGATGGCCTTTTAATCAATTTTTTCAAATGTAGGTAAACATAACAAAAAAGTTCAACATAAAATCGCTTGACAGTCAGCGATGACAGATTCTAAACTAGCATTCCTTTTAATTAAAATTATTTGTAGTTTTTATATAATTACACCGGCTCTCACAAATCCAGTTCGTAATATTTATTGAAAATGGGTAATCTATGCTCAAAAATAAAAATAATATTATCTTTTATGATATGAAGTTTGTTAACTGCTGGCTTGTGTTAGTCTCCTTACAAAATAGATTGAGCGGAGTATCATAAGAGAAAAATTAGTTAAGCGACTCTCGAAACTTGATTAACTCGTTTACTCTTTTTTACTTTAGTGACGTAATAATCTTATTTATGTAATCGAAAGCGTATTTATTACAAAATAATGAAAATATTATTCTATCATGAAAGTTTCTGAAATTTCTTTTCTCTACAGTATTTGGACTTCGACAATCTTCCGGAGACCAATTTCTCGTGTCAAGGAAAGGTGATCGGAGGATATTACGCGGACGTCGAGGCAGGTTGCCAGATGTTCCACGTGTGTACTATTGGTCAGAAAGGTAATTCAGTAAAAGAGCTATAGTCCATAACATTTACAAATATTACACAACAAATCTTAAGATGCACGTTCTAAACAAAGGGAGAAAAATATCTAAAAGTTGCAACTTCTCTTCATTCTAATTTCCTAACACACTATTGACATAGTTTTTCCACAATAAAGCATTAACTTTTCGTGTGTCTGTGTGTGTGTGAGCAAGTTCTTACTCTCACACACGTACACTTATATTTTCCACTGTTGTTGAATGTTAATGAAGAAATATTATTTTTAGTAGCATATTTTACATCCTTCACAAGGCACTTTGGTGTAGGTCAGTAACATTCTTAGACGACCCTGGCATTCTCTTAAGATTTATCGAACGATTATGTAGAATACTGACTGGTGTGTTGAGTCTTGAAACACATCGAGCAGAGACCTTTCAATCGATAAAAAGACAGATCGTCGTTGAATCGGTCGACGATCACTTTCAAGCGACGAACTTGCATTCAATAAATCACTGTTCAGTTAGCAATGTGTCATACATGACAATACATGTTCTTTAGCCTCATATGATATCAATCGATGACAAAATCGGATTAGAGAAAGGAAATTGAAGAATATCATTTACTCTGAGGTTTAGGATTCAGAGTCTCAGAGTCGCAAAATTCTTTCAAACAAATCAAGGCCGTCAAGAAGTTCAGGCTTTCAAATCCAGCTACTCTCAATTCAAAGTCGCCTATATGCCAATGTTTCCAAATTTAATTTATCGTCAAATCAAATCTGGATTTCATAGAATTTCGATTGGACTGAAGTTTCAGACGTCTTTTCTGACGAATTTGGTTTGTTTCGATTTTTTTGTTTATAATGTCCAAAGAATAGAAACCAAAGTACAAAAACGGTTTTTTTTATTTACTGATGACATTTTAAAGTAAAAAAAAATCCCTTAAGACACCATTTTGTTAATTAAAATGAAAAAAACCAGTTAAAAATGAAAACCTGCCGCAAGAAACTATTTTTTAACAAAACAGAGGATTCTAAACAATTTAAAATCAAAAGATTTTGAAATGTTATAAGGGATTTCAAAAGTATGCAAAATAATTCAGAATTGTTAATCTTTGAATTATAAAAACTTGTAATTCCTTGTCTAATTTCAGGAACCTCAATAAGTTTCATAAAATTCTTTTAAATTTCGTAACACCACTTGATATTCCTGGATTTTCCTTAAAATTCCACAAAATATCTTTATATACTCCTTAAAGAAATCTTATGAAATACCTTTAAATTTCGTAGTCACATGATATTCCTTAAAATGACTTAAAATTTCTTAATATATCGTTAAATCTTTTAAAATTACTCAAAATTCCATGAAATCTCATTAAATTCCTTAACTTTCTTAAAAGTCCTTAAAATGACTTAATATTCCATAAAATATCGTAAAATCCCTTAAAATTACTTAAAATTTCACAATATATCGTCAAATTCCTTTAAAATATTTAAAATCCCATGAAATCTCATTAAATCCCTTAAAATACCTGAAAATCCAATGAAATTTTGTAAAATCTTTTGACATCCTTTAAAAGCACTTAACATTACTTAAAATTACACAATATAATTAAATCCTTTAAAATATTACTTAAAATGCCATGAAACCTCTATAAATACTTTTAAATTCTTTAAAATCCAATGAAATCTCGCCAAATCCCTTTCAATTTCTTTAGATATGGTAACATCTCTTTTTTTCAGATAGGAAATAACTCTTCCGCCAAAAGGATGAGCAAAGATTCAGACAAAAGGTATTAGAAAAAATTTTGACTAAAACTTCCCTTTGCAGAAAAGGGTCAAACTTGGGAAGTTTTTTAAAATTATCTTTTGTTAGTATCTTTCTGTATTGGGCCTGATCAAAAATGTCACACTCATATTTTTTGCAGAAGAGTTATTTTTTTGCAAAATTGTTGATTGCGGAGGTTTTCGATTTTAACTCTAAAGTGCCATTAGTAAATAAAAAGAGGAGACGTCTAAAACTTCAGTCCAATAGAATTTCGTGTATTCTCTTGAGATTTTACAGAATTTCAAAAGACTTCTAAGGATTTCCATTTCTTGTAAGCAGCCTTAAAATTTCATTTCGTCCCCAAGTAAAACATTGTAGATGTTTGATTTATTGATATGAAATTTGAAACATTTTATGATCAATACATTTCAACCGTAATCCAGTATATTGAAATGGACACTAAGTACCCATATTTGGACTACACAGAAATTAAGACTTACCATCCATAAATGTAGCCCCCTTACATAAACTTCTCAATAAACGTTAAGCGTTTTCCATAATCTTATAAATTACATATATCAAGAGATTGCCTACGAGCAGAAATCGTAATGTATTCACTTCTTTTGCCGATTTTTTTTATTTTCAATTTTACCTGCAGGTGCTCTTGCTGCAATTTAGTTGACTGCGGTCAACCAGTATTTATAGGCATATATCACATTTCCATCCTCCAACGATCGACATGTTATATGTTATATGCCACGCGATTGAGTTTGATATCTGAACTTCTTGAGGTACAACGACCGTGTACATATTTGCACAATGTACATGCATACTATATATATATGCGATAGATACGTTCACCTACACAGATAAGAAGGCTAATGTTACTCTGCAATGAAAAATGAACTTTGATGAGCCAACTGTTGCAATATTCTGAGAGAAAATAGCATAATTTAGTCTCCCTCTTGAGAAATATTTACCTTCAATCCAGCATCATTAGTGGGTTTAATTTAGTTTATTTAATAGAATATTAGGATGAGCGAAACATGCTTTGTTAAGTCAACTCAACTATGCCTTTTCACCTCAAGCTATATCATAGTTGTAAAGTTGTACATATCTGTTTATATGGCCAGTTCAATTATTTTTTGCAATGAAAGATAAAGGTTCAGCAAAAGTTGAAGGTTGTTTGATTATGATATGAGGGGTAATGGAATTAAGCAATGATCCTAAGATATGTTACTCTCAACGCAAAATATTATATCTGTTAATGAGGTGTTTCAATATTAACTTTCAATTTATATCTCGTTTCAACACATGGTTTAATTATTTTTATTCATGTTTATTGCATATTTGTCTCACGTAATGACTAAACATCAAATAATTTTTTTAAGAACTTGTATAAAGACTTTCAAATTTTACTTTACTTAACATATTTATTACGTAATTTATCATTTTTTTATTATTTGATTAGTTTTTCTCATTCAATGCTAATTTATTTCATGTAATATCTATTGTAGTTTCACTCATTAATCAGGGTCAGAGTTAAAATAAATTGATGCCTAGTTCTTTGCGCTCGTCTGATCTTGAGTTATGAAGCTATCTCATTAATTTTTCTTAGAACGATACTTTGTATGTTCTTTTTAATTAACTGCTATTAATCAGGAATATACCTCCTAGTATATATCATGCGGCGAATGTTAATTAAATAGTTGTATAGTGTAAGTATATTACACAATTATATTATGTTCTATTAAACAAACGAAATTTATAATTGTTGAGGTCATAATTTATGCAAGTCAAAGTTTTAATGATCCAATTTTAACAGAACTTATAAATTAAAGTTAATATTCAGTTCTGAAACGTTATGCGATTATGCAGTTTCCATAAATACGTCCCTTTAGGTGTTATATATGTATATGAAATTAACTTTCAGCACATGTTATTAATAATCTCTATTAATATATTTATTTATGTATATATAGCTTAAACACTTGTATTCTATTGTGCAATATAATTTTAATAACTTTACACTAGTATTAAGGCATGAAACTATCTCGCATGAAAAATCTTCCCGAATAACGATGTCTCCTTTATCCTGAGACTTGGTTGCAGATGAAATAATGGATATAAAGTTCCTTTGTCTGAATGGCACCGTATTCGACCAGGAGACCAGAGTCTGCGAAAGGGTCGACGAGGTCGACTGCAGTAAGAGCGAAAGATTCTACAACCTGAACCTAGAACTCTATGGAAACAACGCCGTGACACTCAGGCACGTACACATTCTCCTTAATAGAGTAATTATTAAAAAATACTATAAGAACTCGTGACTCTACAAACACTCCTCTCCTGACAACAATTATCTACCTGCTGATCACTTGTCATATTGTACCACTTTGTAGTTAACCTTATAAAAACTTGTTTTTTCTTTTTTATATCACTGTCTTTTCCAACAGTTTCGACTTCACAAGAAAAAAAAACTGAACATATGGCCCAAAATGTAACACCCTAAAGTTCCTTCAATTAAAAAAATTGTTAAATAATAATAATTCTTAGTAACACTCATTGAAAGAATTTCCAGAAACATCTTAATCATTTGAAATCAGTATGTAGAATGCATTTAATTACCGCGCCAAAATTAGTCAATCAATGATTGAACAGGACACTCAATTTACGTGCCTCTCGTGGCTGGACGTTCACTCCTATTACGATTTCGTAAGGACCAGAGACACCGAATACCTTTCATTTAAAATACCAGTTAGTTTTCATTACAGTTTTGTTCTTGCTCGTGCAAAAGATTCGATATATTATACACGCTTTAAGACCTCAAGGCGTAAATGGTATTTGCCTTGCGCCCGCATGACTATCAAATATCTACAAGCGAATATCCTGGCGCTAATTCACTCAATAAATAAATTGGCTCTACGTGATTAACGACACCAGCATCTCCAGTGCATTCCACGAGTCTGTATTGATAATTAGGTACCTGGAAGCTCGTATCTCTCTGCTGCGTCAACTTCGTCGTGTAAAATATTTATTATTATGCTCCTGTGCCTCAAGATGAGACCTATACTTTCTATATCTGAATTCATTGATAAAACTTGATTAAATGGCCTGTGAAAGTTAATTAATTAACTAAAAATTAATTAAATGGAAATTTGATATTATCTAATCACATCTTTTATTTTCCACAGCTTGCACGAAGGGGAAGAAGACGATGGACCTTCAGACTCCCTTGACGATTACCAACATCGAACCTCTTCATCGAGACCAAGTACAACAACCACAACAACCACAACGACCTCAAGACCTAGTCAATCTTCCACGACACCTTCTAACAACAACTACCAACATTCAACAGGATATCCTCAACACTACCAACCTCAACCCGCTTTCCCATCCGTGCAAACGAGTCAGTCCAAGTCCCTATATGACGACAAGAATGGTGGATACCACCACCAATATATTTTCCACAATGACGAACGAAATAATAATCAGGCGACCTCATATCAGCTTTTCAGTAACCAGGGTGTTAGTTCCACTACACCCACTCCTCACGTACACCAGGTCAGATACAGTTCAACACCTCCTCAAGTCATCCATAACGAGCCGTCTACTGTTACTCCCTTATTTCACACTTCATCAACCATTCAGACTTTGCTAAATAACAATCCGAATGGAGCTTCCATCATCAATCCAATTTTTCATAATCATGGAATCGCCAGTACTACTGAACAGTACACTGTTCACAATACTAATCCTAGAGAAACTTCTGAATATCAGGATAATGTTGAAGAGGCTGATGAACGTGATGAACACGAGGAACATGAGGAAAGAAGGAGGCTAGAGCCTATACAGTCAACGAATAAAGGAAAGGTGAGTCATTTTTTCTTGATTTTCTTTTTTGAGAAAGAATCCTTTTTGATTTATTTTATTCTCTTTATTTATTTTTTATCTCTAATTTCTTCTCTTTCAGGTTTCGAAATTGACGATATCTCCCGTTCCTCAGCAGGAGTCATCCCGATCAGTAATTCAAACCAAGAGCAGCCAGACATCTCAGCAGCATAGGATATCCGTGAACTTCTTGCCAACGCAGACGACGATTCAGACGACTTCGAGAACATTCTATCCCACCTCTAGAACATCTACGAAGCCTCAAAAGTCGTCGAACCAGAGAGTAATGCTGCAACACATCCACGTGCCACCTCCACCTTCTATACCAAATCTGAAGCATCATCAAGTAACCATCAATCTCTCGCCACCAGACATACAGAAAATCGTACAAAATCCACCTCCTCTTCTACCATCTCAATCCAGAGTAATTGTCACTGCGAAAGCAAGTGTCAGTGATGAATCAGGTCGACCTCTTAATACGAGTCAATTGATAACCCTTCCACTTCCAACCATTCCCTCGAATTATGATGATTACAGGGAGGGAGATGAATCCTTCGACCCCTTTTATCGAGACGTGCCAAAGATTCGCAACGATCACAGAATTGTTGTTAGCAGTAGATCCTCAAGATCCCCAAAGTGGAGAATATTGGTTCGAAATAAACGAGATATCTCGAACGGCAACACTCGCTACTATCGGAAAGTAGATGAAGAAAAGTCTAATGCTTCAGAATCAGGAGTTTTTTCCTTGAATCGTTATAATGACACGGATATATCCTCGATTGTTGAGAATCTGAGGAAGTTTAGGAACATTTTCTTTGGCGGAGACTTCGATGATTCGGTGGACTATGACAAACTGAGTGAGCCGAGTCCGCTTACACCAAAGCCAAGTTCTGATTCTGAGGAACCTTCTAAGCCTCTGGGATCTGGTTTGAGAAACGACAATGCTCAGACTGAAGATCATCTGAATAAAAATGTTAATTCGCCTACGGATAGGTCTCATTCAAATGGCACTGATGGAGAAGAATATATGGAAGCTGATCTTAGAAGAAATGCTGAAGAGTATTCTCAAAGTCCGGTTCAGACAAAAACGTCTTCTAAGATACGCAATCCTCCGATTAATAGAAGGGATTTAGAAAGTGAATACTATGATAGCGAGGATAAAATTGTCGATGATCCTCTCAAAGATAGAAATGATTCCGAATCTACTACGGCTGCTCTTAAGACTAAAGAGTCTGAGATTGAATATTATGATTACCAGGATGAAGTTTCCACTGATCGTTTAAAGAATATTCAAGATTCTTCAAATGTAGGAACTACTGCTACTTCTGATGTTAAATCTAAAGAATTGGAGATTGAATATTACGATAATGAGGGAGAGAATTCTAATAGGGATTCTGTAGATAAAAATTCAAAATCTGTGATGACTGGAACCGCAACTACTACTACAGAATCAGAAGTGGAAGAATATGTTTATGATCCAGATGAGCCATATTTAGAATATATCTTGACATCCACTAAAAGTCCTATAGTCGAAGGAACTACAATGTTGGCGCAGATTGATTCTAAAATATCGGATATTGAAGACACAAGATCGTTAGTTAAAAAGATGAATGATACCATTGTTGTAGAAAAAGATAGTGAAGATATTGCTAAAAAGGAAAAGAATCCAAAGGAAGTTCTTGATAGAAAATCAACTCTGGATCCAACACCAACTCCGGATCTGAAACCAAAGGGAAGAGAAAATGGATTTAGAGGACGTTCCGAAATATCTACAACAGAAGCACCTTCAAAAGATAAAATAGAGACTCCACCAGTTGATGCTGAAGAGCAAAAATCTGAACAAAAGGAACTTGAAAGTGAATCACCTAAGTCTGAAACCAAATTAGCTAAGTCTGAAGCCAAAGAAATTAAACTTGATTTATCAAGTACGAAAGTGCCAGAAGAATTACTAGAGACAAAATCGTCATCAAACCGGAATAAACCTCAGTTTTCGGAAAGCGTAGAGTATTCCGAAGAAGAGACAATTTTCAAAAAGGGACCATCCAAATCCAGACGTCGCAACTTGATTAAAAGTAAACGTATTCATGATCCAGATTATTCAGAAGATGAAGACTTGATAGATTGCGAGGAGGAACGTCGCGAAAGGCGAAAACAAAATGGTAGAACCGGACTTAGAAGAAAGCCTAATTCAAGAAGTAGGAGTAGACCCAAGGACTACGAAATTGAGGATTCTAGATTTATTCCCAGATCGAGAAGTTCTTCGAATAGAAAATCGTCTTCTAAAGATAGGAGACTAGATCTTGGAAGGGAGAGAGTCTATCACGAAGTTGGAAGAAGGAGAAAGCCTGTTTCTGAAGAATTGGATACAGAAGAACTTAAATCTGAAGAACCAGATTATCCAAGTGAAGATTATTACACTTCAGGAGAAATCAGGAGTGCCTCTTTAGAAGAGGATTATTATGATGAGGACTTAGAAACAATTGAAAGAGAGAGATATGAAAGGGCTAAAACTCGAAGAAATAAAGGTTCTGGGTACGAAGAACCCCCTACTAGACCCAAATCAAATCATCGAAGGAAAAATAATAAAAGGTTTAGAGATAAGGATTTGGATTATGATTCTCGAGAGGCATCAACCTTATCCAGTCGAGAAGATGAAAGCGCTTCCGGCTGGTCTTTGGAGTATCCAACTTCCGAAGATGTTCCTGAGGATTCAGAGATCGAAACTCTCGAGGAAGACTACACGGAAGAATCAAGGGATCACGGAGATGTAACAACTTCGGCAGAGGATCTCACAGAGGAAGTTACTTCTTCAGTAGAAGATGAAAAAATAATAATTGAAAAAGTTGTCGGAAAGACTGAAGGCGTTTTGAAATTTACGGACGAATTGCCTAAAGTAGAGCAAAAGGACGAAACGATGGAGAACCACGAGGAAAAACCAATGAAAGACGGAAAGGAAAGTCCAATGAAGGATATGCGTGATTATGTTGATGATAATTATGAGCCGGAAAATTATAAACAACATGAGAAGAGCAAAGTGGATGAAAGTGCGAAACAAAATTCGACAGATGTTCAAGAGAAGAATGATAGGAAAACTGAAGAGGTAGAATTGAAAGAAGATAAGAAAACAGAAACTGGAAATGAAAGAAATAAAACTAAGTTGGATGAAAGTAGATTGGAGGAAACAACAGTTCCTCCAACAGCGACAGTTCCTCCAACAACAACAATTCCTCCAACAACAACAATTCCTCCAACAACAACAATTCCTCCAACAACAACAACAACAGCGAGGACGACACGCAGAATCACTAGGTTTACGACAACAAAAGCCACCGCTCGAACAACGCCTCCTAAACTCTTCAAGCCTTTGACAGGCAGGAGGAGTTATCTTTATATTCCACCCTCCACGACTCCAAATCCTGTTGTAATCAAGCGAAAAATTTCTCTCGTTCATCCAAGACCTGCGAAGCCTCCAAAATCCTACAATGAACTTGCCCCTAAACCAGTGATTAGAAAGAAGCTTCTGGAAGCAAGAAAGTCAATAATCGCGACTACTGTTAGCTCTACTACTCAGCAATTCGAAAGGGAAAATTCTGAAACAACTCTAGAACCAATAACGACTTCTGAAACATCAGAATTAATTCTGACGACTTCCCATACTCTGAGTGATGATAAAGTAGATTTGGAGAATATAACTGAGATGTCGAAGATAATTGATGAAGAGAGAGAAGAAGAAAAGGAGAAAAAAGAAAAAAAAGAAGAGCAGATGATTGAAGAGCAAAAGATGAAAGAGAAAAAGGAAGAGCAGAATGTAGAAGAGGAAAAAGAAGAAGAGAAGATAGAAGATTCAAGAAAAACTTCTTTAACAACTTCAACAACGTCAACAACTTCAACAATTTCTACGACTTCTACGAGTTCTCCAGCTTCTACGACTTCTCCCACTTCTACGACTTCTCCAACAATCGAGAACTTGACAAACTATCCTTATCCGCTTTCCAGATTATCGACTATGGCGACCTCTTTTGAAACTCAAGGACCCAATGAAGGAATGATGGAACAACTGACAGAAGAACCTACGACTTTGGCTCCTATTGAAGTGGAAACAACCACCAAATTGAGAAAAATGGTCCCTAAATCGGAGAACCTAGAACCTCATTCCGAGTCCACGAAAGCGGAAGTGACTCTCATCAGGACATCTCCGAGCCAAAAGAATTCCAAGAGGACGACGATTGATTCTGGGAGTCCCTCTGGATCCTATCTAGGATTCAATTGTCTTGGGAAGGAAATGTATCGTTTCTATGGAGACAAAAGGGATTGCAGATTGTTTCATTATTGTTCGCCAGGATTCACTTCCACGCAAGTTCTTGACTTCAAGTTCGTTTGTGAGCAAGGAACTTACTTCGATGAGACGAGTCAGAGTTGTAGGCACGACTTCAAAAATCCAGACTGCACTGTGAGAATTTTCTGGTGACCTGGTTGTCTGCCTAGGTTGAACTCGATAAACATTTTTAATTCGTGTTCTCTCGCTGAAGAGACAAAAGTGCGTTCCATTGCTTTTGGTATCTCGTGAATCCTACAAACTGTCTAGTTGTAAGATATTTATATTTTATTGTATGGCTCCGTTTTTCGACGGGCTCTTCGTCTCGTAAGAATTGCCATAACCCTCATCTGTATGTTTGTGGATTCACATTTATTAAATTTAATGCGAGCTGCTGATCTGCAATTTGTGGATCAGCTCAACGAGTCGTATCGACTTCCGTCAGTGTTTAGGATTCGAAAAGGTCGATGGATTGTAAATTAATGTTCTATCTCTGCGTTGCTCAAGTATGAGATGAGGGAAAAGGTCCACTTCTAGATGTACCATTAATTCATTGCTTAAAGTTTATCCCTCTTTCAGAAAATAGTAAATGTAGAAATGGGATTCTCCCGAGATAAGATCATACAATTTTTATTCATCGAGGTGATAGAGTTAAATGTAAAAAGGCGACCTTGTCGTTCTAAAAGTTAGACTGTTTTACGGCGAATTTAGATGTCGAAAAAGAAATTTGTATACGCTAAATTTTTTAAAATTTATGTATATGTAAGGAGTCAATTTGAGATATATTTTTATATATAAATCTATAAAAACGAAGCCAAAAGGCATAGGTAGAAATCTATTTTTATCGAACATTTTTAAAGCCGAAGTTAAGATTCTATTTTCAGTGCATTCCGATCAGGTTTTTGGATCGCAAAACAAAAGCTCTTAGTGTTACCGTAAACAGAATTGTACAGAATCTATGCAAATCCTGAACTCCTTTGAAGACGCATAATACAAGTAAATACTCCAGTATTTCTGAGATTAAAACAACTTTTTGTTTGGCTTTCATAAAAGGTTCCTGTTAATCCTTGCCCTAGAGTCTAAGCCAGAAGATTTAGCACTCCAGTTTGGAAATCTGAAATTTAAAGGTGAATTTAGCTTTCTTTTTAAATATAGAATGAATTTTTGTAGTTAGAACCTTGAACTTTTGTAAAGACAGAAATTCAGAGTACGACTCGCTTAGATGTATTATTTTTAAATTTAGAATATGGTATTTGTAATTTGTGTACCAACTGAGGTTCGTCCTATTGCTCAAACGCACAATCGATACGAACGTAAATATACTTGGTATTATTTATAATAGTTTTTTTAAACGCTTTCACTTCTGTTGCGATTTCATGCTTAAATGTCATTTCCGTATTAAAAGTCAGAAGTGAAAGAGTTAATGTAGTCGTGCAAATAAATGTTCAGAGCGTATAACTCAGAGGAATTGTGGTTGAATGGATATTTATTCAATCCTGTATTAGTTGGTATTCAGCTAGAGTTTTTAGTAGGACTAATTATTTTAGTCAATTTACGTACGCCGATGACGACAAAGTGCAATTCTAATCACAAAATATCACGCATTGATACTTTTCTCTTTTGTCCTCAAAATTATTCATTTTCACAAATTATTAGCTCTAATTAAGAATTAGAATGTGAATCCAACACCCTTAATTGCTGACTTATTAAATAGAAATTTGTCTTGTGCAATTTGTATTGAAGTAGATTTCATCTAGAATTTTGAGTGAATAAATAATTTGACTGTTGCAACAGAACCTACATCTTGATTAAAATACTCAGACAAGATCAACTTTTTGTTTAATTTAATTGTTTTGCACTTATGTGGCATGTAGATAATATTTAATTACCTTAGATAAGTGATTGCAAGGATTGCATGTATATTTGTACATTATATCGCCTGTTGCGTTTCATAGTCAGCATCCAATTTTCGATTATCTATCAATGAAAGTAAGATTTATGAGTGTCACCAACGTAAATCTAAAACGTCCACTAGATATATAGTTTATAATCAATAGATTTAATATTGTGAAAAAGTACTCTGTATAAATGTGTGATTTTTTATTTCTAAATTTTCCAAATTAAAAAATACCAAGATAAATATACAATTTTTTATTTATATAAATGATTTCTATAGCTCCATGTTTCTTAATTCTTAATTCATCAATTGAGCTTTAAGGTTTTTAAACTACTTGCAAATTTTTTTTTAATTCAAATCAATTCTGTGAGAGTAAGAATACTGAAGTGGAAGAATGCATGGGTTATATATTTTTGTTAAGAATCTGACGTATACTATTAATAAAATGAATATATTATGCAATATATATATTCTTTCTCTTTCAAACCATATTTTTAAGTTTATAATTTAGATCGGAATATTTCAAACTTTTAAATTTTCACGGCATCTACAGTCGTACCAACATTTTGACCTAAAACCTGGTAATTCAGAAACCTGTACTATCAACAGTACAACTTTCACGTTTTCTGTCAACGTCTGTCATTTTATTTTATGACATTTTCTGGAAAGTTTTTCAGTTCTGCGGTTATAGAAAATAAACAAAGTGGGCTCCTCCTGGAATATTGTTTACTAATAATCAATATGGATGACATTTTAACGTCGCTTAAAATTCTTGTTATTGGAGAAAGTGATACAGGAAAATCAAGGTATGCAAATAACTAATTTTTAATTATAATCGATGACTCAAGTCATTTCCAAAGTTTAAATACTTTTGTAACTCTAGTTTTTAAATTCGCACGTCAATATGATTCAATGTCACTGATAATTAAAAACAAATTATTTAATAGGAGGTTCAGTATACTTGAGTTTCAAGGATATAACCACAAAGTTCAAGTGTGCAAGTTGTCATTTGTCTACTTATTTATTTCCCATTCTGGATACTACATCTTACACTTACAGTTAGATTATTCCAGTGGTCTTCCTCTTAGAGATCAGATTCTCATTATTATAAAACGAACGATAATGACATTTTACCAATTATGACAACAATTTTTATAATTTTATGACTTAATGGTGAAACTAATCTCAATTTTAATTTTCTAGCATCCTAATAAGATTCGTCGATGATGAGTTTAACGAAAATTTGCAAAATACCATTGGGGTAGATTATAAGTCTAAAGAAATAGACGTTGATGGAAATTTCGTCAGACTAGCTATGTGGGTTAGTTCTATTTATAATCGATTTCTATGGTTTCTTACAATTTCAGGACTGTCACTTCTCAAAATTTCAGAAACCTCAAAAGTGAAATAATTTTAAATTGAGGAAGAACATGCGATGAGTAAAATCCGTAAAATCCAAGATTTTTTAATGCCCTTTGAGTATGTTAAAGTTATACTAATTCCGCGTTTTATATTAACATTATATTATATTAACCATATAGCAGGAAAAAACTAAACAACTATTACTAAGAAGCACTATCTATATCACAACAACAACTTACATATTAAATGATATTAGGAGGAGTGGTTTATATTATATTTTTAACTTTTTCGGGTTGGTATGACAGCATTTTTAAATTTTGTTTTGTAAATTATCCAATTATTTTAGATTTAACTTTTAAATTTTTTTCATCTTTGACTCCCATTAAACGAAAGAATTTTTGGATATCACTTACTTGTGTATTTTATATCAGTCTATTTATGTACTTTTTCACCAACGCTCACATGACTTAAGAGTTGCGCATGTTCCTCCTTAACAGTTAAAATAGCCTGGAATTTTAAAATTGGACTCCTGTAGCTATCCTGTAATTCATTTCATTTTCAAATTGTGTTAAGCTTAAGAACTTTTAATAAAATACGTTTGAAATTTCTTAAATATTATGTTTCTAGTACAAAAGAATTATTCATTAAAATTTTGAAGCATCCAGGATTTCAAATTTCTAAATCTAGTGCTCATCTGTAGAGACACCAACTTTATGCTTCAGCATAAGAGCATAAATTATCAAAAGTCAACATAGAGCGACAAGTCTTATTCTTCTGACATCCCTGACACTTGGGCGGTCCAAAATAAAAAAGCATAAAAAAGCATAATTCGCCCAAAGTAGCAGCATAATACGATTTGAGCACAAATGCTGCATAATAGGCCTTTAGATTTATCTTTTTAATTGAAAACTATTTTATTTTGTGTTCCTATCCTATATTATGTTTCATTTAACATATTAAATATAGTAGTTTTATTTCTTTAAAGAGTACAGTATTACTCTGCAGATTTATTTTTTAAATCGAAAAGTCGAAAACTATTTTATTCTGTGTTCCTATCCTATGTTATGTTTTATTTAACATATTAAAGATTGTTTATTTTCATTTTAAGTACGTTTTTATCTGTGTCTTCTGCTCCCCCATCACATTCACTTTCCTTCTTCATTTCACACAGAGTTGAGCTTTTTTTCTAAATTCCTCAAAAAAAGTCTTTTTCGTGAAATATTTGTTGCAAAAGAGGGCATATTAAGAGTATAAAACAGTTTTTTAAGCACATAATAAGAGCATATTTAGGTGTTTTTTTGGGGCATAATTTAAACTTTTAAAAAGTATAAAGTTGGTATCTCTACTCATCTGAATTATTACGTTATTCCTTTTTAATTAATTGTGATGAGACTTTAAAATTTTATTGTCCAAACTACTAATTAAATTTTGGTTTATTAGGACACTGCTGGACAAGAACGTTTTCGAACATTAAGTCCTAGTTACTACAGAGATGCACAAGGAGTAATTTTAGTCTACGACGTTACTGATAGGACAACTTTTAATACACTCGAGAACTGGTTAAAAGAATTGGAAACTTACTGCCGGACAAATAATGTAGTTAAGATGGTTGTGGGTAACAAAATAGATAAGCCAAATCGGCAAGTGACTACAGAAGAAGGGATGCAGTTTGCAAGGAGACATAAAACTCTCTATGTAGAAAGCAGTGCGAAAACTGCAGACGGTATCAAATGTTGTTTTGAAGAACTTGTAAGGAAGGTTTGTTCTTAATTTATGAAAAAAGTTA
>JAUESH010000020.1:13993470-14007036 GCA_032275165.1 Synergus magnus | reverse complement strand
GTCTTTAACGTTTACAATTCTTTTTTAAATTAAAAACTATTCAAGAAAAAAACGACTATTGCAGTCTTTGATAATCTACAAAACAAACTATTTTGTTATAAAAATCTAATTATAATATTTTCACCTTAAAGAAATTATATCTAAGTACGAAATACAAAGAAAGTTTGAGCTCTTTTTATTTCCTCTTATACAGTAATACTGTTTTTGGAAACATAAGACACAAAAGTGGCATGCAGAAAAATTCAATTTTTTAATTTGAGAGGCCATATTTTGTATAACTATGTCACGTTAAATACGTTTTGCAATTATGTTATCTTACTCAATTTATGAAAAGTCAAGTTTTCAAAAACTTTGAAAGCTCTAGTAATATTTGTAGAGTTGAAAATACTAACTAAAGTAAATCGACAGATTCATGGTTAGCACTTCATTCTTAAAATTTTTCGTGTGCGTTTTTAAACAAATGCAAAAATGCTTTATTATGTAATCTTTCGCTATTACAAATCGTAATGGAGATTACAAAATATAATTCTCTAAAATTCTACTTAACTTTAATCTTAACAAAGAAGGTTTTTTTAAGTGGTTAAGGTAATCACAGTAAAGAAAAATAAAATTATTTACTACTTTTTGGACTTAAATAAAAGGAATTCAAAATTGAAAGATTGTAATGAAATGAAAATTGTTGTAAATAGATCGAAAATGTACTTTCGAAACTCATTACTTACGTCATTGAATTACTTTATACCATATCTGAAGATAAATGGAATTTCATAAAGTAGCATTAAATTTAAATATGTAGAACACAATTTGCTGAAAAGTCTTAATAACTCTAAATGATTTTCTATTGCTTAAAAATACTTTATTCCATTCTTGGAATGTAAATTTCACAATCGCTGCAGCTAGGTAATTTTGAGATACTATTTTTAAAAAAATCTGGATACCAAATTTTAAATTTATTAACAAAATTATATTTAATTTTTATGCACATTTATTATTTTCATAATATACATAAATCAAGACCAAAGAATGTGCAGATAATTAGAAACTTTTGAAAAAAAAAATGTAAGGTGTTAATACGAGCTCTATGTTTATAAAAACAAAAACTTGGCCTTCAGAGATTAGAAAAATAAATATCAATTGTATGGTATCCGCTGAAAAAAAACCAAAGCCTCAAAATTTTCAACTTTAGATATTGTATTGTTTTTTTTTTGTTTTTTTTTTTTTTTTAATGTGATGTGTCAACTGTCGAAGTATGAAATTCACATAATTTTTTTTTAATGCATGCATATGAAAAACTTGCGACTTTCTCGATATCTTTGATATCAGTGGTCTTAAATTGTTTTAAAAAATCTACCTAGTATTCCTATCATAAATAACATATAATTTTGATCTTGTAAACTGGCGTTCTCTCAATAAAAAAGCTACGTCCAATTCTTCGCATTTAGAAGTGAGATTTTATAATAAAAACACACAAAAATTTGTGAAATTGAAGTAAAAGTAAAATATAAAACCTCAATCGAATCAAATAAATCCAATAATTAAAGTAAATTAATTTGAAGAACTCTCGCAACACTGCATTAAGAAGATTCCATGATTATTTAAAAATACTACCCACACCTTAGGGTTATATGCTAAGATTATAAAGCTATCTCTTTAAACTCTGTCGCAATTTTGTTACGAGTGCGTTTAATTAATTATTGAGACATTTTAGTCTTTAAATCAAAAGAGTTGCCATAAAGTTTTCAATTTTCATAGAAAAAACTGGAAGCGCGTAGGTAATAGAAATTGAATAAAAATATAATTATGAATATATTTGTGCGGAATAAATTTAATACTGAATGAAATATATATTAATTAAATCAGTTCAATTTGTACTCTAATCAGAGGGAATTAGAAATAATGCAATAAAAACGATTATTTTCATGGCTTCTCTTTTGACTTGTAAAGAAACCAAAAACTAGAATTAACGCTCGTAGTACAAAATTTAACGAATACGTTATAAAAATCGATTAGTAACGTAAATAAGAAATGTAAAACGCTATCTAGCAAACTCTAACGATAACAGATGAACTGAAAATATGGCATTTAGTCTCAGTCGCAGCCTGAGGGTGATTTTTATAGAATTCGTACCTATTCAAATTTAAACTCGATCTATCGCGTCATTTGCTTCTCCATTGGCAGCTATTTTGTATTTCCTTTGTGGTTGATTAAACATCGTCTGCAGTGGCACATGCAATAATTCTACGACTTGAATAAAGTTGGGCTCTGAAACAGCAAAATTTTAATTATATAAATATAAATGAAGTTCGTATTGTAGGTATGTACCCTTGTTTACTCTTAAGTTCAAACCTTGGCAGAATCTATTAGGAAAAATGAGCACATTTTTTTTGATACTTTATATAAATTTAGCTTTACAATAACCCCAAGAAAATTGAAAAATATCCATTATGCAGTTCGCATAAAGTGTCCATAGTGATAATAAGGACAGTAATATGATCTCACCATTTTCCGGTGTGATAAATCCATGTCTGATCATAAAGTCTAGTGCCACTGGGACCGCAGTCGTTTTGAAGCTAGGGGAAAGAACACGTTCCAAACATTCTCGGACTGGTAGCAGTTCGAAGGTTTCAACCTCGCCATCTCCATTTTTAGGTACAAAATCGGGAGGTAGTTCTAAATCATAGATAAACTCGGTGTTGGGGAACAATCCTCTGTCACACTCGAAAAATAAAGAAACACATCCTGCGCTTTTAAGCTTAGTAATCATATTTTTGGGAATACCGGCTTCTTCTCCTGCCTCTTTTATCGCAGTTTCGTGAATCCCGAAACCGACACTCAGGCCTCCACTGACAAAATTGTCCCAATAACTAGGCCACGTTTGTTTATTTGGGCTCCTTTTTTGCAACCAAATCGAAAGTCCCTTCACGGGATCCATCACGTAGCCGTTTATGTCTACTCCATATTTTCGAATTCCAAATAAACCTGAAAATTTGAATTTTTATTAGTTCTCATTCCTTTAAATAATTATTTTCAAAGTATAAAAATACGCACAAGTAGCAGATCGATCCATTTTAAACAAAGGCTGTGTGTTAAATTGAGTTCGGACATCATAGTATTCTTCTCGCCAGCCTCTTAAGGTAATAAATTTACCCCCTGCTTTCCATTCTCTCAGAACCTGGTCGACTTTTTCACTTCGTTCTGCATAATCTCTGAAGGCTGGATTCAGCTGAACATATTCTGGTTGAACTTGAAACACCTACGAAAATGTTTTACATAGAGGACTCGTTTGAAATAGTTTTTTTGTTTAAATTTCTTTGTATTACCTGTGGGTAGTTTAGTAACTCTTTCATCACATCGGGTCTCACGAGACCAACTTGCTGACCATCGACTACAAATGCTCTGCATTCGCCCGAATGGAATCCTAATAACAATTAAATTGATTTTTTTATTCTATGATAAGAAATATTAAATATCCTATTTTTTCAATCTGTAAAGCCTTCTTATCTCTTTTTATTTGTCAGAGGCTATTCGGAAGATCTTAAATATATATCTAAAGTACTAGATCATAATGAACTTATTTTCATGAAGAAAACTATGTCTGAGAGTCTAAAAAGATTCATATTGATTTTTTAATTGGAATTATGAATAGAATTTTTAAGAAAAGTGAATTTAGTGCGTATCACGTGATGAAATACCTGACCTTATTTCTCCTCACGTGATAACTACATGATAATCACATGTTTTAAAATTATACCTTCGAAAAAAAAAGTTTCTTTTAGACCACAATACTGAACCGAGGCCTTAAAAAAATCTTGAAAGCATGTATTATTTTTTTATTATTAAAAATTTAAATTTTTATAAGTGTCTTAAATCTTATTGATTATTATATTTAAAAGGTGAAGGTAAAAAAGGTGAAATTAAATATTAATTCCAAATGTCATCATTTCTTTTTAGAAAATTTTTCTTCTTCTTTAGCATTATGAATTATAGCATGTTTAGATGTTCATTGCAATGTTCAACTTTAAACATGAAATTTTCAAGATTGTCAAAACTCCGAATTTTAAATTGTACAAGTTCAATTTTATATTTCTATAAATTATATATAAATTATACCCTAAAAATTATAAGAAATAGTTACATAATATGTAATTCGCAATAGAGTCGAAAGGAGTCCCAATCTCTTTCCTGAAAGAAATGGAGCAATCGATAAAAGAAAGAAATGTTTACAAACAAGACTTGAAAGCACGCGATATTCATAACCCTCAAAAGGAAAATAATTAATAGAATATGAAAGAAGGAAGTTATAAATCTAGAATTCAAGGTACTCTGTTGAAGCGAATATTATAAGCTAAATAGTACAAAACCAAATGGCAACTATTTTTACTTTCAAGGTGGAAGCTCAATAGCGGTGCACCTGTCACTTGACAGGAACATATCTTCATAAGAAAACCGCGCCTTTTTCCCTTTGTTCTCAAAATTCTGGAAAACTATTAATTATTACCGAGCCATTATTGTTTTCTGAAAATATATAAAAGAAGCCTTCTTACTTCTTATCCCCAGTGACTTTAGAAATACATACACAAAGAGTTATCTCCATAGGCTATAAAAACAATAAATATGTCACTTTTGTCAAAAATTTTTCACACAGCTCAAAAGTGCAATCCTTGAAATTCGAAACTTAAAATAAAGATTTCCAACAGAAAAAGCAAAATTTAGTAGGAAAAATAGGAAAAAAAAGATATGTAAGAGTCGAAATCGATATTTTGGTGGAGTTAGAAAGTCAGGGTTTTTCGTTTATAATGGAAAGCAGTGCATGGTGAAGAAGCTTGGGATCGATATCCTTGCTTGGTTTGAGCGGTTTTTCTTACCTGACAGGTAGAAGCAATTGCATTTTTTTGCCAAATGTAATAAACGCGATGTTGATTCCGCAACTGTACCGGCCATGTTTCACCGCTGTCAAGCAGCTGCAAGCAACAAAAGTCGGGAGAAAGCAGCACAGCCTCAGCGTGTGTTATACGTCACGCGAGTCACTGCGTGTATCTCCTGCGCATTCGATTCGAGTCTGTTTTTTTTTTCAACTACACAAGGGGTGTTGTTTCTTTACTAAACGTGCGAAACTCACACAAACATTGTATCGAGCTCTTATCAGTGCCGGAAGGGCGTATCTGGAAATTAGAAGCCTACATACTTCCTCCCACTCTCTTAAAAACACTGTATATGCGTTGAAATTTAAAAAATTAGTTTCCCACTCCTTATCTATTGATTTTTTGTTTCTTCAAAATGTGCCATACTTGAAGAAATAAAATACATAACATTATATTTATGGACTACAACTTACTATACACATTGTCACATTTGATTTTGGAAAAGCTACTGGAGTAATGCCCCTGTTCAATGTTTTTTTCTCTGTTTTTAGGTATGCATATACAAATTGTAAATAGTTTGAAGAGGGAATATTACCTTCATAATGGTAACATAACGGTAATATTACCGAACCACATTGTTTTTTACAAAAAAAAAACGACAAAAGAATTTAGAAGTATTCAGACACAATTTAGAAGAAATTAAAGAAACACTGGTGAATTTAGATCAATTCAAAAGAACTGAAGAAAATTCAAAGGAATTTTCATACATTATTGTAATACCATCGAAATTCAATTAATAAATACTTTTCATGACTGACAATAAAACTTTGTAAAATATTTGTTCTGTTTAAGAGGAACATGGTCCTTAGCTGAAACGTCATTATTAAGCGAATTATCTAAATAATCTACCGCTTCTTCTTCTGAAATAAGTAAAAATTTTAAACATAATTCCAGTCTAAGCAGTGCATATTTAGCAGCTGTTGTTTTAAATTGAATCACATGTTTTATTCACGAGATTATACACGTCGGCCCAATATCGGATTTCTATACAAATACTTGATAATTATACATTTCAAAATATTTAAATGACGGAAAACAAATAATTAACATGAATATCATGAAAAATGTCTTAAGTATTAAGAAACTGGACTTTGATTTGAAAAAACAGTCTACGCAATTTTATTCCTTTTTGAAATATATGTACAGGGTGTATCTAATGGCGCGCAACTCACATACACTGTTACTACTAAAATCTAAACCACAATTAAATTAATTTGAAAAACCGATTTATCTCTCTCAACATCCCAAATGTGCGATGATAGCGCTCATCTAAATTCTACTCACAATTTCATCTATCTCAATTTCTTCTATTGATAGTTTAATAAATATCCCATTCCCTTCATTTTTCTACGATTTGAAATTCTACAGAAAGACAATATCAATATTAATTTATATTATTCTTTAGTTTTTTTGTGATGACTCCGTATAGGCAATTATTTGAACATGATTCTCTTGATGATTTAAAAACAAAACACTAGGAAAATATGCAAAGGTAACAGCCTGAAGGGCACGTCATCGGAAAGAACCCTGTATATATACAATTATTTGCAATTTGCATATATAATACATATATAATATAGATATATACATACATAACATAACGTCGCACGAATATCTCGTAGATCGCGATAATTCATTAATCTATAGTTGCTTATTCCAAATGCATTATATAGCTAGCTAATTATATTCGTGTATGCATAGCCAATGTTATCGATAATCCTCTATATTTCAGAATTCAGTGTTCTAAAGTCGGGCCTTTCACGCCAAAAATCATTTCGCATCTACGCTGAATTTTATATTTTATACCTCTATCATCGTAATGAAGAAGTGAAAGTATGATCGATACCTAGACTGTAAAGTTTAAAAAAAAACAAAAATATAAAAATTTTTCTTAAACCTACATTCTTGCATCGGAATTCGCGCAGGCATTACATCCTCGACTCATCCACTCTTGCGCCCCTCAGATCAGCTTAAGCTTATGATTAGGTGATTCGCTACTTTAATGACTTTATCTTGAAACAGAACCCAACGAATGTTCCCTGATACCGTCGGTTCCAATTCTGTTCCCTGTGATGCAAACTCTTTCGTACGGAACGATACGATTCAATATCACTGGTATTAGCGAACTCCGCTCTTTGAGTGTGCTATGAGCCACTGCAGCGTTATATCGATATTGTCTTTCTCCTTGCAGGAAATACTGTAGCAGCAGATTTCCCTATCTTGAATGGCAGAAAGGTTCCTGAAAATACAATTTTTTTAGCACCAAATCAGATTAATTTAAGTTCAAAACCAAATGATGGTGATGTGCTTTGCAAACTTCATACTGCATTGACCAATTTGTCTCTTATCTATTGAGACTATTTTATGATCTCTGAAGTGAGTCCAAGACCTGTATTGGGTAACTTACATTCTTTCTATGAGTCCGTTTTCATCTAAAGCGTGTGGCAAATCTCTTTTGTTGCCAAGAACTAGAACTGGGATTCCGGACAATTGTGGTTTGTCTAAAAGGTTGTGCAATTCATTTCTGCTGGCTTCGATTTTCTCAGAGTCCGCTGCATCTACCATGTAAACTATAGCATTTACTCCTCTGCAATATCGTTCCCACATGGATCTGAATCTCGGCTGTCCTCCGATGTCCCACACTTTGATTGTGACATTACCCTTTGTTATCTTGCGCATGTTGAATCCAACAGTAGGTATCATATCTTCACTAAATTGTCCCGACTGAAATAAATAATGAAGCATAATGAAATAACAAATAAATATATAAATAAAATGAGTGCAAACAATGCATTCCTGAAAAGAAATGGAAAGTTTCGTAACATCCCTAGATTACATAATTTTTTGCTTCCACCCACTTAACAATTCGACTCAATCGATATTTTCAAATCTAAAACGAGTATCTATATATTCATGTATATTGGAATTTCTTGAAAATTATATATAAGCTCTAAATTTACATTTACTGATTTTTATTTATTTATTAATAGCATCTTTGCAAGATTGAAAAAAAAACTTCTGTCGTTAACAAATAAGAATTATGCGCAATAGGACTTTTCTGAAAATTAAACATTTTACAAACAAACTCCTTCAGCTCTGCATTAATTCATTTAAATGATTATTCATAAATGCCAATGTTTATTCCAAGAGAAAAAATGGTTTAATCCTATGTCCAGGTATCACAATGAATAATAATACGAGTAGTGGGATTATGTGAATACAAAAGGTAACAATAGAACTTAATTCGCAGATTAAAAGTAAAACACAATCCTTACAGAGTATTTAAAAAAATGAAGACAATAAAAGGTGAACTTGTAAAGTTTGATTGCTAGCTCTTTACTAGCCTGTAATTTTCATGTTGAAATGAGTCACACAAAAGAGATAATTTGAATATTCACAAGAATACGTACAAAATAAAAAATTAGGAAAGAACATCCGATTAGGAAGAATTTAAAGGTTACAGATTAATAATAATGATAATAATTGACTTGATAGAAGAGTAATTAGTAACAGTTACAGACTTTTGCTCCAAAATAACCAGAGCTCCAAAAAATTTTTAATTTAACTACAAGCGCCATTCTCCACAATGAAATCAAAAGAAAAAGACAAAAACATAGACAAAGGGATATCAAAATCTCAAATTAGAAAATAACAAGATTACAATAAATTACTGTCTATATAAAATGGCCAGAAACGGAGCAGACACCCCGTTCTTTGGCAGGTCCACCATCTTTTGTAAAATGTAAAACATGTAGGAATTTTTCTGGTTGAATAATATTGGTGTAAATTGAGATTAGGGAATTCTGGATAATTGGGGGAGGGGCCGCAAGTGCATGTAACCTAACCAAGTACAAGTGCAAATTGACGTATCAATATGCAACATGTATACTTTAACTGTCAAAAGAAATGACTGTTTGTAATCGGAGACTTTGTCAATATCAACATCAGAGAAATAAGGGAAAATAATAGAAGCGTAAAAAAATATTCGATATAAAGGATATTCGTACCGCTATAACATTAACGAAAGTAGTCTTCCCGCTGTACTGAAGGCCGACGAGTGTGAGTTCCATTTCTTCCTTCCAAAAGAGGGACTTAAACCAGTCCAAGATGCGATTGATTAAGGCCAACATCTTGGACTCTTCAGACGAAATTTAGTCGGAAAATAGAGATTAACGTTCTTCGCAGCGTCGCCCAATTATCGTTTTTGACATGTAGGCATTCGCTCGACCACGCACCTCACTGAAAATTCACCACGAAAACCACTGAAAATCACACTGTCACACACCCGTGCAATCATCCTGTCACCGTCTCTAGGTTGTCATGCGCACGCGTGGATTTAATTTTTTAAGTTGGTTCAAAAAAAATGTATTTTTAGAAATGATATAAAGGTTGTTGACTCGTAAGAAAGAGGAGTTCTATCTAGAAGAATGATAACGCAATGTTTTTATTTTGTTATTGCCTGCGGATAGATTCAGTTAAGCGTTTTTAATTCTTTTAAGGTTCTTTCACACACCTTACAAAGCCGGAATCGGAAGCCGGTGGAATGTGCGCGTTTTTTTAAATCAAATTTTTAATTTAATTATATAGTAATGTAAGTGAAATAATGATTATAAAAATATTTATTAAATATTTTATTTATTATTTGAGTAAATGAAGCCTTGATAGAAGATGCAAAATTTTAATAACTCCAAGCTATTTTACAACGAAATCTTTTCTTTTTATAATGAATTTTATTCTATTAATATATAAATGTATTTTTCAATATATAATAGCAAACTCTTTATCATTGAAATCGTTATTATTCAATTATTTTGCAGGACAATCATAAAAGTATTATCAAAACATTATAACAGATGCCAAGAAGAAAACTAAACAGTATGTGGCATTTTATACTTTTAAAATAATTGAAAATACGTTTACCACACTATTATTATATAGGTAATTAATCATAGTATAAAATGTAGCAAGTCACCATTTCTAATGTTTTTATCGACTTTCTAGCCCTTCTACTTATATTAAATTGAGAAAGGAAAACACGATCAATACGGAAGCTAACATAATCTCAATTACTCAATAACATAAACGTCATATATTCGATTTATATCGGGACTTTTAATATAACAAAATATACAGGTATCAGAAATCAGTAATATCAAGAAGTTTTACGTAAATAAAATTACTTTTCTAAAAATCAAACACTGTCGCAAAATAATTATAATTTAAATTTTGGTGTTTCTGCGACAACTTCCGATTCCGGTTTGTCTAAAGCACAGTGGAAAGGGAATGCACAGGCTGAAAATCACTGAAAATGAACAGTAGAGACCAATTCTTCTGTAAAATTGTTTTATATTAGTCTAACACATTTCATAACCCATACCAAATGCTTCGAAAAATGCCTCGATGTTCAGTCTTTCACTTCACTCAAAATTCTAATTACATGCCCATGCCGCCCATTCCTCCCATACCACCCATTCCACCCATACCGCCCATACCACCCATTGGAGATTCTGATTCTGCTTTCGGTAGATCAGCAATAACGGCTTCAGCCGTTGTAAGTAACGATGCAACACCAGCAGCATCGGTGAGAGCTGTTCGCACCACTTTGGTTGGGTCAATAATTCCTTTCTCGATCATATCTACGTATTCATCATTTAGGGCATCATAGCCAAGGGTACCTGAAGAGACTTTGGCTACAACCATACCGGCATCAACACCTGCATTCTGTGCTATTTGTAAGCATGGCATACGTAAAGCTTGGGCTACAATTTGGATTCCAGTTTCTTGGTCTTTGTTGGCAGCCTTAAGCTTTTCCAATGAAGGTATGCATCTTAAGAGCGCAGTACCACCTGTAATGGAATATCATTGTATTCAATTATAAAAGCAAATGATGTTAATGAGCAAAATCACGATTGCTATAGAAGTTGTGTTTTAAAATACAGTGTAGTAAATACATTGAATTATTAAAATTAATAAATGCTTACCACCGGGAACGATGCCTTCTTCGACGGCAGCTCGAGTTGCATTCAAAGCATCATGGACACGATCTTTCTTTTCATTAACTTCTACTTCGCTGCTACCTCCAACTTTTAGGACAGCAACACCAGAGGCAAGCCTTGCTAAACGTTCTTGTAATTTTTCTTTCTCATAATCAGATGTTGTGCTTTCAATTTGATCTCGAATCTGATCTGCTCTCTTGTTAACATCAGCTTTTTTACCTTTACCTTTTAAGAATAGGGTGTCATCCTTAGTAATTACAACTTCGCCCACACTACCCAAATCACTTAACTGAAAATCATAATTATAAATTATTTATTAACTATAGGTTTGATTCAAACTTAAAGATTAAAATGAGTTATTATGTTTCATTGCATAGATAAATGTTAATTACCTGAACATCCTCTAATTTTATTAAATTGGCATCATCTCCAAAAACAATTCCTCCAGTAGAAGCTGCCATATCTTGAAGAGTTGCTTTTCTGTTATCACCGAATCCAGGTGCTTTTACAGCAGCAACTTGTAATCCTATTTTTAAACGATTCACAACTAAAGTAGAAAGGGCTTCTCCGTCAACATCTTCAGCAACAATAACAAGTGGTTTACGCTGTGCATTTGCTATTTCTAGAGCTGGAATAATGCTTTGTACGGAAGAAATTTTTTTCTCGCTGAACAAGACGAGTGCATCTTGAAATTCAACTTTTGCTCCTTTACTAGAATTTATAAAATATGGAGAAATATATCCACGATCAAATTTCATTCCTTCTATCACTTCTAATTCGTCATTGAGAGTCTTTCCATCTTTAACGGTTATTACACCCTCTTTCCCAACTTTCTTCATAGCAGCAGAAATTAAATTACCAATGGCGACGTCGCCATTTGCAGATATGGTAGCTACTTGAGCAATTTCATCGGGTGTTGTGACTGGCTTACTCAAATTCTTTAGTTCCTCTTTCACTAGATCGACAGCTAGCATAACGCCTGAAAACAAAGAATTCTACTTTTAAAAAACATTAAAAAGTTATAAAAATAAGACTTAAAGATAATTAATTCCTATCATTCATTTAAAAATGTCCGATCTCATGAAAAAAATTGAAATTGAATTACGCTATGCCCCCTTACTTAGTAGTTAATAATAAATCAACTTACCACGCCTAATTTCAACTGGATTAGCTCCTTTGCTGATTTTGTCAAACCCTTCTTTAGCAATCGCCCTAGCTAAAACTGTTGCAGTTGTTGTTCCATCACCAGCTTCTTCATTTGTATTATTAGCAACATCTTGTACAAGTTTCGCCCCAATATTTTGAAATTTGTCCTTCAATTCGACACCTTTAGCTACTGTCACACCATCCTTAGTGATTTTAGGACTCCCCCAACTTTGTTCAAGAATTACATTACGTCCTTTCGGGCCCATGGTGACTGCAACTGCATCAGCCAAAATATCTACTCCTTGCAACATGAGAGCTCTGACTTCAGATCCAAAACGTACATCCTTTGCGTATGTGCGCATCACAAGGTGTCTTTGAGACAAAGCAGCATTTCGTAGTACACTTGGGAGTCTGTACATCTGTTGAGATAAGAATAACTATCATGTTGTCGTATTGATAAAATTAAATCTATAATCAAGATGTCCGCTAAAATATAATTGTAAGAAACCATTTCCCGGTTTTACTCAATTTCCAAGTTTTCAAGAAAAAATTCCTGTTCTATTCATTTTTAATCATTAAATTCATCAATTTTAAAACGAAAATCTAAATTAACAATGTTCACGCCTACGAAGTAATCAGCAACAACTATATTTAATTATTAATAAGAATAATAATCAACATGATTTTTGAAGAAGAATTTTCTCCTTTGTGTGAATGTGGGAAAAGTACTTCAAGCATTTGAACGATTTTGGCGCATGCGCAATATCGCACCTCAAGATAAAATGATAAAGTTATCTTAGAGATTATTCGAGAATGTAATAAAAGAAAAATTGTAAATTATGTAGTTAATTAAATGAAAAGAAACGTAATTCTTATTCATAACCAGATAATCAGACTTGTGTAAATGATATAATTGAAAAAAGTAATTCTTATTCTTATTATCTGTAGGGGATCACACCATGTGATTATATAAATGGCCATGTGCACTGAATCAACTTAGATTAAAGTCAAGGTATAAAAACCTTAACTAAAAATAACTAGAATAAAAATTTTCATCAATCAAACTATTTAAAATGTATTCACAATATCATTATTGTTTTTAGATGGTATTTGAAACTTTACAGTAAAAAAGACTAGATTTTATATGAAACCTAACCGGCATTCGTTTAATGATTGATTTCCATGCTTTCTAGAATACTATCTTCATAAATGTGAAAATAAATAAAGTACGTTAGTCTACTATATGCTGATCATACCTTTATTTTGTTTTAATTTCACTTTAAATGGTTGTACGAAGTGAAGACACGTTCTATCTATGTTGCTCAAAAAGCAGGCAAAAATTCAGTAATTATTTCGTCAGCGTGATCGCCGTGATCACAAGTCGAAGGGCTTCTTTCCTTCTAGTTCCTTTAGATGTTTCTAGAGCAGAGATGAGGTGGGAGATTGACAATGCCAATAGAAAAGAGAATGTGAAAAAAGCGTACTGATAAACGCGCCCTCTT
>JAUESH010000020.1:13959852-13974291 GCA_032275165.1 Synergus magnus | reverse complement strand
AATTTCAATAGCATTATTATTGAAAATTTATTCGCATTTTTAATACTTTTCTGTCAGGGAAATTTGTCTGAAAGTCATGTAAAAGTCAGGGAAATGTCAGGGAAATTGAAAAATTGGCCACCCTGCTCTATTTAATAAAATTATATAAAATTCTACATACCTGGGGTGAATTTAACTCCAAACCACACAGACATTGGCATACAACCGTGATGAATGACATGGAGTGTGGACACATGGCTGTTCTTCTTTCTCAGGACGAAGAATATCTGAAATGACAAGTGAATTTGTTCGACTAATTAACATCTTCTTTAAGAATGTATTTTTATGTGTTCACATGACTCATGGAATGGTTTAAGATCCCCAACTACATAACTGAATCTGCTATTGATACCAGAAATACGAAATTCCAATTACTTCTTGTTACTCAGAACTAAATTGCACTTTATTTATAGTATGAGACTGATTGCGAGCATTAAATAAGAAATTGTTATGTGACAATTGGACATCCGGTTCGTATATTTGACATTGCACGTGAATCAAATTTTTGTTGGTCAACAAACTAGAGGGAATTAATGTTTCTTAATACTGCAAAAGGAGTGAAAAATTTTTGAAAATGTATTCTTCAATAGTCTTCAATTCTTTATGACACTTAGTATCATAATGTGAAAGTATGCTTAATGATATACAATTATAGTTGATGACTGGATTGCTTTATCTTTGTTTATGTCAAAGAGGGGAAAACTTTCAGGGACATTCCACCCTCTCCTTTCATCGAAATCATTGAAATAATTGTGAATTCTTATTAAATAAAAAGGTTTAATCTGAGCAAGGCATTTCAACTTTTACACCTCTTGGAATTAAAAGAATATTTTAAAGGCAATTATTTAATAGGATATAGAATAAATAAAATAAATAAAGAGTATACTATAATCGCATATAACTACAAGTGGGAATCCTTGAGTCAGACCGGTTTATGGAGAGGGTGAAAAGGGTTTGTATTCTTTATTAATGTTTTGCCATGAACTCGTTTGTATAAGGAAACTTTTCATGAAAAAATACTAGTTTTTTTAGGTCTCCTGATAATCTATACCTTGCCCTTCACTGAATAGCGTACCGAAACTTTTTTTGTGTTTTATTATCAACAACCAGTAACAAGTATCGTTAAGGAGAATTTTTAAAAGAAAATAATTCTACTGTAGATTTTTATACCGATAAAAACTGTACACCTGACTATATATTTAAAACCCTGTTGTTAAAGTTTGTTGAGGTTTATCAGGAAAGAATTTACGATAACAACCACTTTTTTTTTAGTTTTTTAGATTTAGTTTATCAACATTTTTTAAAATCTCGTTTAACTATAGTTAATAAATATTATTATTACGAGTTGTTAGATAACATAGTAAAAAAGACTTAATAACTCACCGTGTCCATAAATTCAGTAAATTTGGAGAAGTAATACCACCAGCAGGCGTGGACCATCTACAATGCCCAAAATAACTATTAGTATTTTGAAAAGGGGTCTGAAATTGGAAAAATGATGAGTTTTAATAAGAAATAAAGAAAATAAAAAAAAAATTAAAAATGATTGAAGGTACTTTGAAAAAAAGAGTTCATTAAAACAAAACAGGGACAAATCGGAACAAAACGTATTAATATAAATATTTAATCAAATTTTTAAAAAAATATAAAATATATATCATTAATACTGCTAATGAAAAGTGAACTATACCGATCAATATTTTCAGAAAATGGATAGTTGATATAAATGTTATCATTAATTTCTTGAAGAATGCAATTGGTTTGTCATAGTGTGAAAAAGTGAACCAGGGCTTACCCTAAAAAAGTAAAAGTAGACAGTGCATGGTGCAGTGTTGTCGAGTCAGATAAGGTAATGCATTCGCATGACCACCCATACAAATCACAAGTAATATGTAATGATGATCACGGATTGGACTTAATGTCGTGAGTCAGTGATTTGTACAAATAGAGGAGTATAATACAAATATTATACGTATACTGCAGCGTGTTATGTGGTGTTAATTGCATCAGGCAACAGTCTCTAACTAAACTACCTTTGTGTTAGCACGACGAAAATATGATCGTCTGTGCCTACTTCAAAAACGTCTTGCAGTTCATTGCATGGGTAGGCAGGTACTATTTTTAATATACAAAGCTGATTCTCAAAGTCTAGTTATATAGTTAGTCCAGCTTGTGAATTGTAACTTAACATTCAAAATAAATTGTTCAACGTGTTATCTCCTGAGGTCATTATTTCAGCTAATTTATGAACGCAAATTCAAATCAGTAAGATGAAAGTAACAATACAAATGTCCAATCTCTAGGAATTCTTCCATGTTGAATTTTGTTTCTCACTACGTTGTAAATTTACTGTGGAAGTATAATGTAAACAAATCGAGTCATTTGAATGCTATTCGTATTCAGGCATTATTGGCTTAAAATCAGCGAGAATTGGTAGAATGACGTCTGAGTCTCAACGTACAGATACTTGTTATCATGCGCGTGTTTAAATTGCACATATAAATCAGGTAAAATGCAAAGGAAGTTTGTTTGTACGTGTGACGTAGATTAAAAGTATTTGACGACAACAATAGTTAAAGAAAAGCGTCAATGTGACGTATGACTAATGTGTGTAGTCCAAAAACCTTACATTAGCAAAGTTTGATCAATTTTTGATAATGGTGTTAAGAATATTTTAGCATATTTTAGAAATGAATTTCGAGTCTTGATTTATAAACTTAAGCTGAAGGAGATTCGATCATTTTCAAGGCTACGGTCTTCAGCTTTAAATTTGAAATTAAAGTATCTTCTTGAATGCAAATTCATGAGGAGTAATTTAGTCTTGGAAATACTTGAGAGTAAGATGCCAAGACGCATAGCACAGTTATGAATACAGTTTACATATGTTATTGAATTGTCTGATGAGGCATAAAAATGCCAGTCTGTAGCTACAAATTACATGCAACTGGTATGTGTCTCTATTATACGTGAAACATAGAATAGGGGCCGGAAATGCCTTCACCTATTTACTAGACAAAGGCATTGTCGATTTAAAAAATTAGGGAAGAGGAATGTAAAAAGAAATTGTCACGTCTTCAATTGTAGAAGTTGTATGCAATATACTTTGCTTGCATAGGTTTCTGGTATATCTTTTTAAAATACTTGTTATTGGTTTCGTCTTATGAAGAGGGAAAGAATCGTTCTGGAAAAATAGTTCTGACATTAAATAGTTTCCAACTATTTCCTTAGCATTGCTCAAGTGCGCATAAATAGAAAAATCGCAAAAAAATCTAGAAAATATCGCAAACCTCAACATGCAACCAGACGTAAAAATTGATGCTTTTGCAAAAAATATTAGCAGGGGAGTACCAGCGTCATTGAACTATTGCTCCTGAATTTTTATTAGATCTATAGGTTTCTACAACTGCTTATCTAATGCAAAATACTAATAAGCAAAGGATTTACAGTATCCTCATGAAAATTTAAGATCCATCTAGTCATTTCCCTCCTCATAGTAAATTCATTGTGATGCATGCGAGTAGTGAATATGTGAGAATGTTTGAGTGAAAATGTTATGATGCGTTACTAGAATAAACCCACCCTTAGCACTTGGGGACGATCGCTGTAGTCTACCGGCTGACACCTTAGAGAATATTCCCCGTTCAGCCATCCGGACATTCCTATCTGCAACCACAACCGCCCAAAGGCCATTGACCGATCAGACTCAAAGAAAAACCATGACCATACCTCACTGCGCCCTTTTCCATCATCTACCAAACCTCGACATCCTGAGTACCATCTTGTTCTTTATAATACCAAATCGTTGTATCGCGTGGCAAATAAAAGAGCAATCAGATTCAGATTCACCAACTAGGAATGTGTCGCTGGTGCACGTAATAATGTATGTAATGGTATATATAGGCACATGCACGTTTAGATTTGTGGATATGTATAATACCAACGTGCATGCAACTGTCTACGCCTCTTGATCGAGGTCGTTTCGGAATCGAGGTGATGTAAAGCGAATTTAACGTGCTAACGTAACACACGTAATAAATTACAAGCTATACCAGCCAAACGCACCAAGTATGATTATGTTTAACATTCTAGGTTCTTTCTCTTGTACCGAAAAGTCGTAACTATTGCATGCTCGAGTTTGTACCTCATAGTGTCATAACAAACTCTTTGGACCCAACAACTAAGAACGGGAAATTGAATTAAAATTACAGTGATCGTAAATAATCTCCTGACAGCTTTTCAAATTTCTTTAAAAGATTTTATGTCAAATATATGCAGCTATAGCAACCTCTAAGTGTCAGTTATGTTGGTTTTTAAGAATATTTACTTTCAAGTATTTGTAAGTATTAGGAGCAATCCTGAGAGCAGGTATTAACACTCAGAGTAATTTTCGTGAATTGCGTAACCGTATTCCATTTTAAATAAAAAATAACATCGTTTACCCATAGAAATTCCTGAATCAAAACCCATAGAAACATAGAATAATGTTACATTAATTATATTTACATTATATTGACAGTGTAATAAAAAAAACTATAAAAACTGCCTGTTTAACCGAGAAGATAATAAAAAGTCCTTAATTGCCACACATGTCCTTCAAATGTGCCAGACTAGAATTTCAAACGTGTGAAGAACGTTTATTGCATAGAGTGATAATTCAACTGTAGTCAAGTTTTGGTGCAATCATATCGAATCTTGCTAAAGTTTACAGCTCATTTTACAAGTTGACTAACATCATAAGATCTAAAAAAGAAATTCGGTAATTCCCAAAATTTCTAATTTCTCTTTGCCACGAAATACAACGTTTTGGATTAAACGACTATTCAATTAGCCAAAAGACACAAGGATACAAAGATATCTACAAAGATTCAGCGTTATCGATAACAAGCTGCGTCCTGAAAATCTGATTATAGCAACGTGGAAGTTTACAAAATAAAATTGTTCATCCAACAAATGTACTATCGACAATAATTGAATTTACAACGTATCGGAAATCGCACTAGTATTTCTCCCACGTCGCTACATTCTACAATAATTGTTAGTCCACTCATTCAAAAGGTTAAGAGCGTTTGCACGCGCATGCATACTCGCAAGGATATTCCTGAAACACAATAATAAATATATCGTATCGACCTGTTAGAAAAAAGTTCTGGCATATTCTACAAACGTTGATTTCAAGATAAAGTTCCATCAAGTCTTCAAATTGGAACTTGTTTTTCCAAATCAGTAAAAGCAATTACAGTTATAATACTAACTATTATTTCAACAAGCAACATATCAAGGAAAATGCATGCGCGAACAAAATAGAATAAGCGGCTGAAAGAATAGAAGAAATTAAAAAAAAAATACAGGCAGATGATTGTCCGTAGTGATCTCGTTGGTAAATCGTTGTTCTTTGTCGAGGCGTCTCCTGTGAACTGGATAAAAATTTACTTACTCTGATTGCAGTCGGACTGTTGGAATAATCCACCGGCTGACAGCGAAAGCTATAGTGACTCCACCATCCGCCCATCAGACACTGCATCGCCAAAAGAAATATTATTTGCCCTTTTGACTTTCGTCGGTAGCAGACAGAGCAATCAAACTCGCGGATCTTCATAAACTTTGGTCCCGGATCTTTAATAAATTTTTGTCTCGGGTCCTTCATAAATTTCGGTCGTGAATCTAATTATGCAAGTATAAGCGAGTTGAGCGTGATTGGAATTTTAAAGTATAGAGCTTAAGAGGAAAAAACAGAGGCTCTTTTGTATGGAATGCCCGAAGCTTTGCTTTCAGCATTTTATGTAGATTTGTGTACCACAAAAATATACTGATTTTTATCCCGAGTTTGATCGCCTAGTCCAACACTTTTAGGCTAAAAACCAGCTTGCTGAATCCAGCACAAAGTATCGTACATAAGTTTGCCTAGGAAATTAAAATTGTTCCATTGCTAGGTGCTAGCAAATTATTTAAGATGGTTATCATGGTGATGGTCAGTTATTTACAAACATAAAATATGGAATTATCAAAAGCTTACCTCGTAAAAGAGCCACGTTGAGAATAAAACTTGAAATAAATTGTAGCATATTAGGACGTTTTGTAGCTGGAAAGGTTTCCTATTTTCCATCATTTTTGGTCCTAGAACTTTGACTATGTACACGTAAGAGAGGCAGACGAACAACGTTGGGAAAGGCGAGCTCATCAGAAACCAATTTGTCGTCCTTGAGTCTGAAAATTAAAGAAAATTTAATCATGTGATTATTTCATTGGAGTGATTTCGAGTCATTTACACAATTGCTATGAAAATTAAACGTCTATTTTCGAATGAGAGATGAAGTTCCTTCAGTCGCCCTTGATGTGCCTCTCTTTTCTGTTTCGACCTTGCAGAATAATTTCACCATTCTTCCGCACTCTTTAATCCTGGATGAGGAAATTAAAATCGTGACCAGTTGCTTAAGTTGAAAAAATATTAAGTATAGTAATCAGGGGAAAATAATTTAATAATATTGAACTCTACTCATTTCAAATTAAATAAGAAAACACTATAGAGATAATTAAGCGCGATGAGAATAAGAAGACTGATCTTAATGAATGTAACGAAATATTGTGCATTTCACTCTAATAATAAATGAGCAAGAGCAGCAAAACAATTAGAGAAAGAATTAAAATTAATAGGAAGAATGAGGCAGGAAGAGGAGAGTGAATAATGAGAGGACTTTTAATCATGCGAAGTATAAACTTCTACTAAAAAGTCTCAAGGATAAGCTCGTTAATCTGCAGACGAGGAAAGGACCTTGTCGGCGGGAGCAATGCTTTGTATTTCTGAAGGAATGACATTGCGATTTTCTTTCCATAAAATATAATGCAGACAAGTGTCTAATGTCAATATTTGATTTCAAGCCATAAACTAAATTATTTCGCACAATTTTCAACTTTTCTTCGTATAATTTCAACATTTTAATCAACATAAAATCTTTTCCCTAATGATAAACTACAGAAAGGAAATAGTAAAATTATACATATATACACTTTTAAGTAAAAATATGGACTTATATAAGAACGTTTTTTTCGAATGATAGTCTTTGCTTAATAATTGTTCATATCTACAAAAAGTACACTAAAAGTAAAGGAATGTAGCAAAATGATCAGAAATATGGAAATATAAAATAACAGGTATTATCATGATACCGATATCAGTTTCATGTAGGCCAGTGTGCAAGAAATATTAAAAGTTCGTCGAGCAATGAAATATTATCGTCATAACTTTACATATTGATAAAGCATAGGAAATAAACAATATGTCATTAGTGATAATGGGAAAAGGAAAAATATTATAAAAAACCTACTAATGTCAATTCCTTGTTTTAGTGATTTTAAAATTTTTTCCTTAATTTCAGTAACTATTTTTAGTGATTATTTAAAAAAACTAAAAGGACTTGAGGAAGGACAAATAGCGAAACTTCTTCGCGATCTTTTGAGCTCTTTCTTCGAATCGATAGTTTGAAGAATCATTCTTCGTATTTTGGCGCAATTAGAAACGTCCTCTAAAAAAAACTTCGTCATCTGAATCAACTCCAGACATTTTAACGTCAAAATGATGTAAGATTTTGCGCAATCTCAGCGAAACTGACCGAACGTAAGGTTCTATTGTGACTTCGAAATCGTTCGGGGCTACATATTCCTCTGGAATACAGAGTACTAAATTATAGGTAAGCGGATGCCTCATTTAATATAAACGTATCCGGAGAAGAACCTCGCACTCGCAGTTACATGAAGAATTAAATCACCTACCCCATTTTGGAATGTACACGGAAAAAAAAATTAAGAGCGCTTCATTGATAAAAACACATCTCTACATTATGAATAATAAGTGTCAAAACTAGGGATACTGATAGTTAAAACAAATGATTGTTTATAACAGCAATATCTTTTATATTGCTATGTTCAGGCAGTTTCATTATACATAACTCATGTAGATACATTGAAGTTATATGAATACAAACATCTCTATATTAAACATTTGAATTACTACCGTAAATATTCATATACATATAAGATTCAGCAATGTGAATGTATAAAACAGACGAAAATACGCGTTTGCAGTTTATTTATTTCAGTATCGGTATTTAAGGATATGATTGAATCTAAGAAGCTATCTTCTATATACATTGCTATTCTAGAGATATAAATGCATAATTTAAAGAGAAATTTTTTTCCGTGTAAGATAAACTACGATAATGATGAAAGTACAACAGCTCTTCCGGGACTATGCAAGATTTATTTACTTAAAATCATTTAATGCAATTAAATAGTTTATATTCGTCAATAAAAATTGGTGCACTTGAACTGGAAGATTTTGAATAAAAAATATAAAGAAGTGCAACGAAAGAGAAGATTGCGGAGCGACCAATGCTCTGCGACCTTCACACTGTGAGGTATTCCCCTCCCAATCCTTTGCAATATGAACGTAAATTAAAGTTTGAAACAAGAGGGCAACAACTCTGAATCAGTATATTTTCTACAAGGATATCAAGTCTCATATGATAGGTCTGGAATATACTAGTTTTCAATAACCACACTAATTAATTTGCTCGGCCATGTCGATACATATGTGCAATTCAATAAGACTGGTTCCTGCACTTTCAGAAGAATTGTACAAAAATCAATTCCTCTCTAATTGCTTTTTATACTTCTGTAATGATAAATACAAACTAGCAGAAGAATGCAAACCTCTAATTTACAAACTTCTCATTTTATGAGAACCGAACGCGCGTAATGAGACCGAACGCGCGCATCCGCTCGCGCGTTTACTTTATTTTCAAATGTTATATTTTATGATATTTACATATTTCTTTAAAGTGTGATACTTTATAAACAATTGATATAGATATTTATAGATAGATAATATAGATAAATTTATAATTTATAATATAGATATTTATCTTTTTCTTTCTGATTCTGATAGAACTTTTCGTCTTTTTTCAAAAACTGTCAGAAAATTTATATTAGAAAATCAGAAAATTTAGTTTAAAAAATATCACACACTAAAGAAATATTTTTACCATTTTTTAATAACGTTATCAGCTTTTTTACAGATCAGAAGCACATTTAGCGGGTATAATATATTAATAGGGTTATTGTGCAAATACACATAACTTTGTCTTTTTCATGACCTTCATACAAAGTAAAAACGTTTAAAAAGTTTTTTTTTTATCTAAGAGATAGCAACAAAGTTGCTCAATTAACTATTTTATACAACTTACAATATTTATTTTCAAATACGAAACCGAACGTGTGTTTCCGCGCCAATCAGAAATAAGGAAAAGATGTTACAATTTTCAATATATTTCGAGTTTCGATTCGTTCTTCTTTTAATAATAGGATATATGCCGTTGCTACTTTATTGATTAGATTATGCTTAAATGACCATAATTTATAATTCACATGATTTTAATACAAGTAAAGTAAGCAAAAGTAATGCACAATTTGAAATAAAAAGTACGTTACCTGCATTTTTATCCAGAATCTCGTGGAACCGGTCCACGTAATGCATTACGAGGGCCATATTGAGTCGAAGCCTTCTCACGAGGCCTGTGTTGTATATTATGTGCGACTAATGTTTCCTGTCGCAGTCCGGAAACCCTTTCCCTATAACAAAGAATAATTCACTGTCACAAAAATTCCAAATTCAAAATAATCAATGAAAATTTAATAAAAAAAATATATGAACTATGAAAAATAGTTCATACCTCTCTTTCAAATCAGGGGACTTTCACTGAAAATCCCAGTGAATAGTGACTGATTACAAGTGGATTAATTTAGAAATTCTAAAGTTATTATTTTTGTAAATAAATTAAAAAACCATTTTTAAAATTGCTACATTTAGAAGTGAATTGTACGTGGCGTACGTCTTTAAATTACCATCAATTTTTGACAAAATTAAAATAAAAAAAAAAGAAAAGTATGGATTATAGTAATAATTTTATCTGATTTTATAACTGTATTTAGGTAAATAGTTACAAAAATGGTAATTACTAGTAACTTGATGATGCAGTGTAAATGGCGAGACTTTGTCAGCCAAGTCTCAGTAGATACAGTCAATTCAGGTCAGCCAATCATAATAATTGTACTACTTAAATTCTTAATGTAGGATGTTCAATTAATGGTGATATTATTGAAATCATTAAGTAATGATGTTGGTAACATGAAAAACTGTTTAACCAATAAATGCATTACAAATTTTTTAAAATAAATTTTTAAACTAATAAATAGTAAAATATGATTCGAAAAATGTATCGCTTTGTAAAAATATGTCTTATCTTATCAATAACAGGTTATTTTGAAAGTGTTGAAGTTTTATCAATTAAAGTCAATTAAAAAGATATCCTTTATCACTTAATTAAGAAAAATTAAGTTGCAATTTAAATGTTTAAAATGAAAAAACAAAATGGTCTATTCCACTGCGTTTTTAGTTTCAACATGTCTTGCGGTTCGCCACATTCGACGTAACAAGTTCTTTACAAATTTTTCTTCATTGAAATTATAAGTAAATTAACTGCAAATTAAGCCTATCTACTTAGAGTTGAATTAAAATTTTCATATCCTTATAGAGGAAGTATTAAGTGGTGACAAAAAACGAAGACATCCATCCCCATCCACATACATACATACACATATGCATACTTCCGGACAATTGATTAGAATGTTGTATTAGACATTTATCTACTGAGGAAAGTTCAGTTAAACCTTTTTAAAAATATCGGAAAATCTAATGACCCGTGCAGAAATTTCACTATATTTCCCTACTTCAAACGGGGAAAGATATAGGGAAATTTCTACACGGGGACCATAAAGCTACCTCTATGAGGAAGTAAAATTATTCGTTTCATTCTCATCCCTTTCATTTTATAACCCAGTTTAGTTAAAGCAATGCATACTCTTGAAATTAAATATTGATGTGTTCAAAAACTGACCAACTTAATTCTAAATTTTCTTTCAGCCTTCCATAACGAATCCGACGAGTGTTTTTTCAGTTTTATTGCATTTTTCCGAGTTTAGAAGCAGAGAACTTTGCAAAGATGCGTCACCTACGCCTGGCATCGCGTAACTATGTCGCGATTCTCGAAGCGCGTCGCTGACTCCTACGCACGTGATCGAGGGCGCACACTTAAAGACGCCTAGGTTCCTTAAGTGTATAGACGTCTTTAACTATTTTAGCTCCAGAGGCACCCCTTCTCTCCCATAAATCACAATTAATCTCAGAGATACTTTTTATCCGAAAGAGGATTAATGCGCTGCATACATTTTACCTTAAAGTAAATTTTTCACTTTCAAAACAAAAAGTTTACGCAATTTTTTATGTGCAACAATTTTACAAATCATACACCTCAGGTGTCTAGTTTGAGGGAGCGTATTTCATCTTTATGGTTTTCTTTTCGCACAATGTAGTTCCGTATCTTTGGTCTATAATACTCCAGTAATAATTACCTGCGGTCAGTTGTGTAACAGTGGTAATTACTATTTAATAGATTGTGCACGGACGCTCCAGCAAGGTTGCTTCACGAATAGCGCTCGTGACATTATATTCCTAACATAATTTACAAAACCTTTTGAATTAATATAATTATAAAAGAAAAATAGAAAAGTTCAGGATTCTCCCGTTGATAATTTATCCAGCGAATTTATCTAATATGAATGGCTGCTATTTTCATTATACGTCATGTAACTCTTTAGAGTTATCAAACTAACTTCACATGGATGAAATTATATAACAGTTGTGCAACTCTTAAAAGTGTCAATGTCAAATTCAAGAAAGCTGTGAATTAAGTCAATCAACTTGAAAACAAAGCAGGAATTTGAAACCATAAAGTTTGCGAAACACTGAGTGCCGAATCCTTTACAGAATGGTGAGCAAGTGTAAATAACTTGACCTTCAGTTACATTACACAATGGCCTTGAAACTTCTGTGCCACTTGTTTAGCACAAAGGGTGACTCGATCTTTCTTCAAGATTCACGTTTAATCAAACATAGGGTTCAATCTCGTTTCTAAAAAGTTGAGAAAATGTTCACAATCAATGTTTGCAAAAAAATAATAAATGTGTTTACTTTGATTTGACTTAATTATCTGTCTAGCTAAGATGATGTCTTTCAGGCTTAAAATAGATTATTGAAGATATAAATATCATGACTGTTATCGTTACTTTTTCTAGAACTTGGACATATTGTTTTTGCCTATTCAATTGTCATCCAAATAATAAATTGCACGTATAGTTTATCTGGAATCATCAACGCATTACAATAAAGATTTGTTTCTTACCCTTGGAAAAGTTCAGGGGTTGTGTACGCGGAAAACCTTATTATTCCACGTTTTCTGGATATAATAGGAACACTTCAAGGCACATTTTCTTTTTGACCTAATTAGCTGGCTCTACTTAAACTCGACATTGAAAAGTTACGTTTCTGAAGACTCCGGCGCACGCACTTAAACTAACTGATCACCGAGACAGGACAACGTGGGTTTGGTAACCGGGACTGTTGGATTTTGCTTTCGATGCAACTCGATGGAGTGTTCCTCAAGGCCGATCGACGACAATTCAATGGATTTCTGTTGACCAGTTGCGTAATCGGAGGTTAGACAGTTCGCGAAGTTTAAGCGAAGCTGTGCAATCGACTCTTTACGTATCACAGTGAATGCAACACCCCATAATTATGCCATTTTCGACACAAAAATCAATTTTAAGCTAAGTATCTAATTTGTTGATTGCAGAATCTTACAAAGCGAATTCATGAAAATACTATTTTCTATGATTTTCGTGTGGTTCTCTCTTACTTTAAATTAGTGAGAAACATATGTGTCATTAAATCAAATAAGCCTCAAACCATTCTACGTGTCCAAGCGAACACTGTACATTCTGTACAAACTGTAGAAGATATAAATAAACTGGATAGAGTAATGCACCTAATCGTCTAAAAGTTCAACTTTTTTTTCTACAAAACCACTTTCGTCAGATGTGGTTCCGGAATATACAAAAAAATGCGAGACTTTCGGCCGCCTCATATCACGAGACTCAAGTCGCCTGCTACTTGAAAGTTGAACTTGAACTGAAGCCCCAGCAGCTCGTCGACCCTAATTAAATTTACAAATTTTATTCATTGATCTTAACGTTCCAGAAATATTTCAATAGGAAAATTCCATCAGGAAAGTTTTGATCAATTTGTAAGGTCATTGATCAAGGCGATTAAATTCAACTTATCGTAGGGAAAAAATGTATCCTTTGTAAATTTCATACAGAACCTGTCAAAGAGACCTCGCATGCAAGGTCGAGCGTAGGAAAATCAGGAAATTTGAGAATAACTCGTTCTCCAGACATCCTCACCACTTTTTGTCGTTTTTTCCTCTATACGATGTAAAATTGCGAGCACTTGAAAGTCTTCCTGTATTTATTACCCCAGGTAAACATCTATTCTTGCATGCATATTAAATTTTGAACGAATGCTTCAGAAGATTTCTTATTATCGTCTTGAAGTTGAGGAATGGGTTGTTGATGAAACACAATCACGTATTGATGTATTTTATGTAATTTCTTACGCTCGATGTATTATGACAATAAGACATCGTTTAGCACGTGCATTGAAGCCATTAATGATCCACTTTTTAGCGACCGTGAACTCGTTCGAATGTTTTGGAAGGCGGGACGTCGAAGAAGGGGAAACACCTGTGTCACATTCTCGCATGTGAACGTTTTCGTTCATTATTCAACGTCTGTGGATAAGAAATTTTGCAATTGTATAGATATTGATTATGCAACAACTATCTAAACGTATGCTTGCAAGATTTTATTGCCAACTTCTGATCAAAATGATTCTTCTGCAGTGTTCCACAATTGCTGAAGATGTGGATGCTGAGGATTAATGCACTGAAAGAAGACATTCGAAGACCTTAAAGCACTCTGTTACAGATATTATCAGAGATGGTTTAGAGGAGAGAAGGTGAGCCTTAACGATGCTTATCTCCTAGGTCGCATCGGTTAGTAATTGCAAAATTCTGTGAACATTGCACGAAGCCACGAACCTCCCAAAACGCGCCGAGCAAGCGAATACTTGCCAATTGCGAAAACTGTATACATTAGTGGTACAGAAAATGGGCCATGCCCGAATGGCCATTGTGTAAGGCTTTGTCAAGTCCGAGAAAAGGAGAATCGGCGCGGAGAGAAAGGTTTTTTTTTATATGCGATTCGATCATGTG
The DNA here is from genome assembly GCA_032275165.1 of Synergus magnus. NCBI lineage: Eukaryota > Metazoa > Arthropoda > Insecta > Hymenoptera > Cynipidae > Synergus > Synergus magnus. Next base: position 13,960,030 of record JAUESH010000020.1, on the reverse strand, counting down.
GACTGTCGTCTAAGTCTCGATGAAAGACAGGTGGAGTATCTATACGTACTGTCAAGCGACTTATCCAAGACTACACTGAAAAAAATTTCTTTCGAATTTTCCATGGATCAAACCTACTAATAAAGCACCCCACTTCACAGGACAAAAACGCACGAAACCTGTACTCTCTCGGTATGAG
>JAUESH010000020.1:13940525-13952062 GCA_032275165.1 Synergus magnus | reverse complement strand
ATGAAAATTTCGAAAACTGTTTTAGAATTCTTCACGAAAAGTACTTGACATTTTAAAAAACAGTTTATGAAATATTTCAAAACTTTTGACGTATCCTAAAGTCGATGACAGTCAAGGAAAGTTTCGATGAATAATTTTTTCCGTGTAGGGTGCTTTATTACTAAGTTTAGATCCATGCGAAAATCGAAAGAAATTTTTTTCAGTGTATGTAAGGCAGAGGGCCGATATGTTATTAAAACATTTTAATTCATCGTTAAAACATGAATCAACTTCCACCTTTTATGAAAATCTTAACAGTAGTTTGACATATAAAAATATTCTTTAAAAAGGAATGCGTAGTTGTTTATGCGGTAGAAAGTATTTATATTCAAAGGTCAATGTAAATTGTACTTCATACATATTGTATGTAATAATAAATTATACGAGGTACAATCTATTCACTGAGAAAAAAACAATTACATTGACTCAATGAACTGTATTTTCACTTGCAGATTATTCATGCTATCGAAATTTCATTGAATCACTGAAATATACAAATTCGTCGAAAAGTTTTATTTATCAACTCAAGTGAGCTGTGATTGTTTGAATTTTGGGTTTGTTATTGAGGATCAATGAAATATAATTCAGGGGTTATTTCTTTTTTCAATTAGTCTTCCCACAGCAGAATTATCATAAACGAAAATTGCTGATGTCTGCAATTGTGACATTGTGACGTAACAGAATTACCTCGCAAATGAGATGTTTACGACTTTGTTTATATGTTTGTTTACACGTAATTGGGCTCAACTCTGTGTTCTGAATCCTTTATTTCATCAAATCAAAACGAAACAATTATACTGTCATTAAATTATTCAATGCACTTGTTAATATTTCATTTTTTATGCGCCCATTATTAAACAAAGAGAAACCATTTTTTAGCTCAAATTCCTACTTCAATTTTAGTAATGTTGATGAAAGTGATTACATGTGTGCGTAACTATAATGTAATTATCTCGATCGAGTAATCATGGCCTAGGACAGAAAAAGTTGTAATTGTATGTGTATGTGGGGTGAGGTAAATTAACAGTAAGAAAAAATATTTCATGTACCGTAATCTAAGTGAGAAAAGCAAGACTTGCTTATATTCTCCAAGTATTAAACATTAGTACAATATTACGTCATCTTTATAATCCATTGAGACTTAATGGGATATGAACACTTAAGCTACTTAACTGAATTTGGACTAAAAACTTAAGACCTATCAGTTTAATAAACAAACTTCAATACTGTAAATTATTTAAATTTTAATTAATTAAAGAACAATTATTTATTCTTAAATAAATAAATAATTTTCATGAAAATTTACACAAATTCTAAAATTTACTGTCTGGAGGAATGTGTTACGTTGTCTTGCACTCTTGCAAATAAGCATAATAATTTTCAGTTTAGTTTAATTAAGCGTTATGTACGTCATAAAAACGATAAACTGGCTTCAATAAATACAAACAGCGAAGAAGATAGTTTACGAACGGTGAACTTTTTTTATTTTGTTTACACTTATTTATTGTCATATTTTACGACATTTATCAAGTAGAGTAAAAAAAAAAAATAAGAATCTATGAATTTAATTTGTGCAATCAACATTTTTAGAGCGGAATTCGAGATTTCGACGTTGAATTCTTGAGCTAGAAATTTCAGTATACATAAGTTTCCGGTTACTTCAAATCATACTTCCGCTTCTGAATTGTCTGGGCAGTTTCAAGTAGTGAGAGGCTCTTAAAAGCAAAACGTAACGTAATAATCGGCCTAATCGCAGATTTCTTCACCTCCGGTTGAAGTTTATGCCACCTCCGGTTATAATTTCCATTTACATATAAACATGTATTGCAGGTTCCAGAATGGAGCTGAAGATCGATTGCAAAACACATTTTATTTCTAACGAATTGCAATGAACGACACGGAAAATAAAATAAATCATAACTTGGCGATAATCATGCTTTAAATAACATGGATTAGAACAAGTTGATACCGAAGAGGATAAAAATTAAGCTTCTCTTGAAAATTAATAGTCACCTGAATAAAATTAGATTAATTTTATTTATTATACAAAAACCCACACCGCGATATTGAAACACCCTTAAAAGGAGAAGTATGATCAGAGAAATTTACGACTATTACTCAAAAAATGTTTTGATGTAAATTTATGCCTTCACAAATGACAAGGTATCAAATCGCCAGAAAAGGGGATATGCTAATGTCCCGATTAACGCATCTAGACACTTCGGCGCGATGTCCACTTTATAAAACACTTACAAATCAATTCTAACATGTAGTAACAGATAAAATTTCAATCAGAATATATTATGAAAGATAGAATGATAATATCCGATTTTGGACAAAGTTCATTTCCTCCCGGACGACATGTATATTAATCTTCTTGGTAGTTTATTGTTGGTACCTACTAACAATAAAAAAAATTGATTATTATTTAATCGATTATTTACCGACAAGCTGATGGACTAATGAGTAGGAAAATTCTTAGAGAATCTCAAAAAACGATGCAGTCAGAATCGCGAAATTCCGGGAAAAATTGAGAGAATTAGCATTATCATGTTTTCCAAACACCTTTGCTATGACTGCACAAATATTTAATCGTTATTTAGAAACATATTTCTCTACTCAGAGGAGTAAGCATTTCAAGAATTTCATTTAGTAGTTTTCAACTTTTCACTAAAGTTTTAGTCAAAAATGACTAACAATTAGTAGAATTTTTTACTAAAGTAAATTAGTGACCGAATTTTCACTAATTCTGGTTTAGAGAGTAATCAGCTGAAATTGTCTTATCAACAATGCATTAGGAACATATGTATATGTTGATATTTTACCCTTGAGTCATTGGTAATTTAGCTGGATATCGAAAAACGACATTCAAGTTGCATAGTTGTACGAGTAAGAATACAATATTGAAGACTTCAAAAATGACACATGCAGCTATTACACGTTACAGCATTTAAAAAATATCCATAAAAATATTAAGATTCTCCTCTAACCGTTTCTTTTTATGTTTTTAGATTTTAGCACACTGTACATGCGAAAGAGAATCAAAATAGGAAAGAAGTGTCAATAATGAGAAATAAATTAAATATAAGGGTGAGAGAAGAGGGGAAAAAGTTGAAGAAAATCTGAGATAGATCATGGACCATGGTGGACAGATCAAGAGCGGGATAAAGGAGACTCTAGTCGTGCTGTAGCGAAAGTGCATAGTTGCACTCATTGCAACTTGTCGAGCCACTGTGCAACGCATTATGTAGCGAGTGAGAGAGAAAGAATATCTTGTTATACAATCTCTTATATTAAATCCTTTCATAACGGGCATACCGAAGAAAATCGAGCCAAACTGTCGATGGCAAAGTCGCATCGTTTGGACCACAAAAATAGTCAGTGTTCTCTAATAAGAGAAACAAAATATATTTCAGTGTTCAGTTTAACTCTTGCATAGCAATCTGCACAGTGAAATTATTCAAGAATCAGTTAATATGAATTATCTGAATGCTATATATAGCATTCAGGTAATCATATCATATTAAAGTATGTGTGAGAATGAAAATGCTTCTGTAGAGCATTCTCATTCTATGAAAGTAAACAATTCCCGCCTCTGTATGTGCAATTTGTGCATCTATATATTGAATGATGAGGTGATTCAATATACGCCTTCACTGAACAAAGTTAAAAGGAAAACGCGATGATCATTGGTAATATGTAAAGATATACTCTCTTACACAAAGAAATTCCAGTGAATCAAATGATATCCCATCTTGTGTAGATGTGTGATGACCGGTTGTCATTATCTTGTATGCACGGCGTTTGAACGTCAATGAAAAGATGCGTGTTAATGAGGAATGGAGGTCATTTTGTTGACGGAAGACGCGTGCCTCGGCTGTCGACCGACCTCGTGTTTGCTCCACACAGCATCTTTCATAAATCATCTTTCAACTTTTACTGAATGAGGGAAGACAAAATTATGATAGAAGGAACTATTATTTTAAAGACCCATTACATTCATCAAAAGTAGAAACTTTGAAAAAGTTTGAATTACCAAATTGCTATCCTAATTCACATTTAAAAAGTACATATAGAAATATGTCCATTAAATTCTATACCAATGGCTCTATTTTTTACCCCTAAAAATAGCAATTTTACTAAAATTAATTAAAAAAACTTTAACACTGACATTTAAACCAATTAAAGACTTGTCACTCTTTCATTAGTAACTTCTTACTAATTCAAATATAGAGATACACTGTTGGACATGAAAACATGTGTGTGATAAAATAATGTTAAACATATTCATTCAACCACAAAATGTGAAAATCTTTCTCGCCTCATTCATAAACATGAGCACATAAAAAAGCGGTTTTCTTCTTACTTATATCATAATTATCACATTTTTTGCGCCACTAATAAAACTGGCATTACCGCAATTAGGTGGTTGAAAGGAAAGAAAAAAGTGTGATAAAATTATTTTGCATTGACTGTCAGAAGCTAGTTTGTGTATGATTTATTGCGAAAGCCATAAATGCTAGTTTGTATAATGAAGACGTTAGATTTCTTTTTGCAATCGGTCTAAAAAGAACAAATAAATAAAACGCGTATTACGATATTTAAACGTATTACGGTTATTTAAACCTATGTGAGTAATATTAGTTAGACAACTCTATGAGTAATGAATGCACATTACACAGGATTAGATCGAGCTCTTACAAAATATCGATTTCATTGCCTACTGATTTGGAAAAGTCATAAAACTTCACCGTGAGTGACCTCATGCATGATTTGGTTCGGAGAGATATTTTGAAATCCTGAGAGAATAAGAACCTACTGCTATTGTAAAATTAAAAAATCTCAGCAAGAGATTCATTGAATGACGAGATGTCATGACAAAATTTTCATTAATTAAATTTTTATAGGAAAGTACCTTCACTGAAAGTACATATGTTTTAAAGTGCACAGAAGTTATGTGTATGTTTTGAACGAGACTTGAGTACCTGATGACGTTCAGTTTGACGTTTAGTTGGCTCATTGATGGTTTATTGCATAATGCAATTGTTACCGCGGAACACGCATTGCAGGTACCTGAACTCGTGTAACGATTAAAAAATAGTCGACAACAGACGTGTGGAGCTAAAACATCAACATAGTCATTTTATGAGAAGAAAAGGCATCTTTAGTACTTTTAAGGGACACCAAATAAAATGTGTTTTATAGTATTTTTCGAAATAGCGTTTCGTAGTTTTTTTACGCAAGGATTGTTTTATGATTCTGGATAAAAATTTTTACAGTATTCTTCAGTAAAAAACTCCGACAGGATTGAATAGATTCAATTAGGTAGATTTTTATATCTGTAGAAAAAGTAAGAACAGAATATAATAGAATAAATTATTGCTTCACGCCTAAGTGGCGACGAATCATTCACGCAATTTAGAACATGATTCGAAAGGTCATCTATCCGAATTTTCCTGTCTGGAATTACAATTGATGTGAAATTACTTCGCGACCTTGACGATTATCCCAATCAAGCACGGTTATTGGATCTTAAAATAATTGCATTTTTTATATACGATTGTACTAGTACTAATTAAAAAACATTTATTTTAAAGCAGGGAAATGAAATGTCATTTTAAAAGTGAGTATTAAATTCAAGTTAATTTATACATTTACAACATTAATTATATTCAAAGTACGCAAGCATAATTCAAACAATCAACCTTTTTTAATGCCATATATTTCATGGAAAATCATTGTATTAATGATCCAAAAATTTTCCGATAACAAAAATGTCTTTATGCAGATTGAAAGTTAGTTTCCATTGAACATTAGCTTAGATACGAAGTTCTATTTCTAAAATATATTGAAACTAACAAGTGACAGTTTAATTTTTTGAAATATACATAGAAATAGCTGCTGCATCATTAGTATGTGTAGTTTTTTTTTCATGAGCTCTAATTACCAACCAAATAATGTTTTATAAATTTCCATTATTTCTATTCCAGAAAGATAAATTTTGTAAATCTTGTACTGAACTTTATACAGTCATTGACTGATAATAGTCTCTTATGCAAGTGTTTGATACTTGCTTGATGTACCTAACTGTATACACTGAGTCTAACAATAAAAAAGACACTATCATGGACATTCAATAGCATACAAATCTCGCAATTATATAAATTGATGAACATCAATATAATACTATTTTTAAGTCACTTTATTACCTTATATTTATAAATTTTTTAATAAGCTTTGGCGTTTTGCAACGTTTAGAATTCGTTAAATAAAATTGAGGTCATGCAAGACCTCAACATGTTGCAACAAAATTTTTCATTTAATCAATCTTTATCAGTTTCTAATGTGTTGCAAGTTACCTACTTGCATTTCGTACTAATTATTGAAGATCAATAAATCATTATTAAATATTTCTGCTGCTGCATTATTGGGAAATATTGCATTAAAATAGACCGCATGAACGCAGGTCTTATAATGCAGGAAGGGATAATTAAGTGACTCGAACTACTGCGAGAAATGCACTAGGAATCTAAGGCAGATAATGTCCACGATTCTTTAATGATATGAAGCAAGCCTAAAAAGATTAGGTATCACTGTCAACAAGAGCTAACACTTATGGTTCGCGTAAAGTTGTCGAACTCTTGTACTACATGAATAGTTATCTCACTGTTCGCCTGCATTCTCGCTTAGTCACCTGTCCAATTAATCTTAAAGCGAATCTAGTAAGACATGTATAGAGCCAAAGTAAGAAGAAAAATCTAGCCTTGCCACTTTACTATTTAGGTGTATTCAAAGATAAACAAAAAGAATCAATTTTAATTCCTATACTGATTGGTCTAGGAGGTCAATTTTACGGAGTCAGTAAATTAATTAGAGATTAAGAAATAGATCACAAGAGATCGCCTTCGAGTTTTATATCTAATCATTTACATACAATCCCATGAATAAATATAATGAAGTTTTAAGGAACCTTGACAATTTTGTTGTCTGCATCGAAAGCAATTTAATTATATAATATAAAACATGCACATGTCCCATTTCTTCTATATGAGATGCAATCAATCACGAACTGTAATTTTTGCACAATGGAAAAACATTGACAATCTACGTAAAAAGATGTGAATGTAGTCAGATTCAGGTGCAAGACAATAGGATTCTTCCACCTTGAAAAACGAAGATTGAGGAAAACCAAAAGGGGACAATATAATATTAATCAATAGACGTTAGCAGACATATCAAAGACCTAAGCAGAAAAGTCATATCCAATAATTTACGTTTGTTGTGGCGATATGCCGATAATGTCGATAGACGCAACGACTGGTAACGACCTAGAATTGCAAAACATGTAATTTCTCTGTCAATCGATCTGCCGGGGGAGCTTGGCGCTAAATAATAAAGGACCTTCCTCAGCAGTACTGTTCGAATCACGAACCAATTGTTTAACTCCTCTAATGCACTTACCACGAGTAATAAGCACTAAATCCACAACACACTGCAATTGGAACACTTCTGGCGTAAATCTTTGCCGCCTTCCTCTTCTTGCACCACCCCTTTGAGCTCCTCTTCCACTCTCTAAACTCTCTTTGGACTCTCTTCTTTTCACTATTAAGACTCTTTTCCCAGTTCTTGGAGGACTCCTTCCTGGCTCTTCTTCTGGTTCCGAATCGGAACTAATTTTTGCACCCGAGATATGCTTAGAAGATACCGCGCGGAGTGTCTCCAATTGAGGAAGAGCTGGACAATGGTGACAGTGAGAGTGAGAGGCTAGGATCACGAGGTGACAGTAGGTTGGAGGGGTAATATAGGGAAGAAGTGAGAGGCACGATGGAGAAAGAACGACGGTCTGCAATTTTTAGGCGTTGAGGGAGTGAGTTCCAAATTGGTGGAACAGTAACAACAAAAGTAATAATAAACAATAACAACGCGAGAATTGACGAATTAAGGCAGCGAGCAGGCCACCGTCGTGCCGTTGTCTCCTTCGTGACTGTAAACTGGTGCTCGATAGGCCGCAGCATTGCTTTTAACCAACTCGCCATGTTAGTACCGCTACCCCTCCGCTCTAACTACCATCAAATCCCACCTTATTCCTCCTCCACCGTTGCCATCTTCGTCCTTGACGATGGCACTTGACGGTGATTCCTTCAACTTATTTTTCTTTTCCTTATAATTATAATCTAATTCACCTGCTCTGATCGCGTCCAATCTGACGTCAGACAGCGACCCTTGGCCTCGGGTGGGAACATCCAGAAAGTTCAACTACCATCTAAACTGGAGAAATGTCCTCGGGACAGACATAAGACACATGGGCTCGGATAATGACCCCGGCGGAATTAGTAAACAGTCGAGGATCCGGTTGGATTTCGGAAATTTTCCATCTAGACGAATACCAAAAGCTACATAAAAATGAGACTGTATTTTATAACTTTCTTATAGCACAGAAATCTTCCATCGAAGAAATAATCACGCAAAAAATTCAAATTTTTTGTGAATTTCGCTCGTCATCGCTCGAATGCAAGGTCAATTAAACGAAGTTAAGCGAATTCGACTGAATTCAAAATAATTCAAAAGATAGAGATGAAAAGTCAGCCACTAAACTTAGCAACATTTTTTAATAATCATTATGTAGTCATTTTTTACTAAAAACTTTACTTAAGGGTCTCCAATAGTCAAATATATAAATCTTCTTATCTTAGGCATGTGAACTTGAACTTGAGCTTTACAAATTTTGTATAAAATGTTAGATTATTAATTTAAAAATTGTTTATTGCTCTAGAAAATCTTTTACTATAAAGAAAGTATTCAAATCCATTGTAACGGAATCACCCTTTTTTAAAACTTCATAAAAAAATAATTATGCAAAAATACCTCTTCATCCTCATTTGAAAAGCAATTGAAATCGCTTTTCCTCCCACAGAAATTTTCATTAATTTTTCTCAAGTCACGAGCAACTTGTAAACAAGAATATTGAGTTTCAACAATGTTTAGCTCTTCAGAAAAGAAGTTGATGTGCATTTTACGTTTCTTACAAAAAGTTTCATGATCATCGTAATAGGTCATCAATGTCAATTAATTATGCATAAATGACTTCTCATTGAACAAGTAGTGACTTTATATAAACAAATGGAACACGCATCATAAATATGTAAAACGAATCTTTTTTATAGAATAGCAATTCTTTAAGAAGTACCTAAATTGCTGAGCATTATTGAAGGCATGGAGAAAATTCTATAGTGATATGTAAATAAGTTTCAATGACAGAGATCTCAAATTAGACTCAATTAGAATAAAATAATAATAAAAATAATAATAATTTTTTGCAGGTCTCTAACTAGACAATAACCAAAAATGAATTCATATTTTTAACTCGTAATTAGTAACAATAGTTAATTAGTAATTAATTAATAATAAATAAATTAATAATTAATTAGTAACATCAGCCAAAATTAATATCAATAATTTTGTAATTAAAAAATTGTTATTTTTAATTGAAGAAGCGGATAATTTGCAACATCTGAAAAATGAATTTGAATTATTGCCATGAAATTTAGTTGAACGCGATTTGACCTTCGAAGTTGGCATTGAAATCACTCGCACTGAGGGTCATCAATAGAGGAAGACGTTTAAGCACCTGCTCTAATACCCTGAGGCACAGTTTTTTATTATGGCTTTGGGGCACTAGAACAAAAGTCTTACATTGGGAGAAGAAGAAGGTGTGAGTTAAACACGAATAAGCAAAAAAGGCAAGTATATTCATAAAACAAAGTTATTTTTGGATAAATAATTAGTTGACGTAAAATCTGGGGTAAATAACTATGCAATGTCAACATTTTTTTGCTGCCTAACTTTTAATCAAAATTAAATTTAGGCCTCGTTTTGTTAACATATACACGAAAATTGTAATCAGCAGTTTAAGAATTAAATTATGAAGCATATTCTGCAATTTATAATAGATCTCGAAAAGTATCAACATTTCAGGATAAAAGATGTCTTTAATTCGGCAATCGAAACTGCGCGATGATGACAACTATAATCTCAGTCATTAATACCTTGAGACCACCAATTCTAAACAATCTTCCTCCTGTCACCGTTTTGCTCTCGCTTCCCACGAGTACACTCTGTCACCAAGTTCTTAACTTATTTACATAACTATTTTCCTGATTGTGTGAATTTAAAATCGAAATATATATTTTATTGAGTTGTTAGAATCATCCTTCCAGTATTTTATCTTTCAGAGATTCATTTTGAATTTTTTATGATGAAAACAAAAAGACAAAAGTATCAAATTAACGTGCAAATATAAAAACACTTTTAACTTTGATAGTAGGTATGAAAAACAATTTAAAAAAATGTTTTTGGGGATCAACCTCAATTTGTACTAATCAGATTTTTACACTCGATATAAGTATAAAAACCAATTTGACCGAAAGGCATTTTCATACATTTTGTGTGGGATCCGTTTAGATTCCAAAATTTTTTGGAACTTATGCAAATTAATCTAATTCGTTGGTACCAAGGGTCATCATCGAGTCACCTGAATTAAAAATATTTCCCATTTTAATATTAATCATGCCACGTGTGCAAAATTTGAAATCGTGAAGGGAATCTTAATAATAACACCTAAAATCTGTAATTATTTACGAACCAAAGTAAAAAAAGTCGGAAACTTCCATAGAACCAGTTTGCAAAATAAATCATGTTATGACCCACCATGAGATATTAAGTCTAAATACTTCGATATTAAAGATATTAAAGTTTAACCTTAATATTCATGTTTTAATATCCATCTTTCTCAGTGACTCTTTTTCACGATTTCAATCTTACTTTTATGACGAAAAAGTAAGTTTTAACGCAAATATGTAAACGACTGTTACGTTATATGACATGACATGAGGTTACTATTATTTAAAAAAAATTTCATGTTTATTTTATGTAAAAAATTGTTTGCGTACGTTGAAACTGACACTTGTATAATTGAAAAACTACAGTACCATTAATAATTTATAATTTTAAAATATGTTTATTAATGATTTTAAAAATGTTTAAATTAAACGCGACATTGTAAGAAAATGACATGTTGGAAAAAAATATTGTAATTTGAATGTAGTAAACATTCTTTATAATCTTTTGTAGTAAATAAGGACCATGACTTGTGTTTTCATTTCACTGATCGTAAATTTTTTAGGAATTTTCTAGATACTATCGAAATTCCTACATTTATTAACGGCTATGGCCAAATGTTTGCCTGCAAAATTAAAAAAAAAGAGTAATTATAATTTTAAAAAATAGATGCACCTCCTAAAAATGTGTATAAATAATAATTTTTTGTTATTTATTTAAAAGTTTCCTCATAGAGGAAGATTTTTATATTTATAATCACAATTCGTATTTTTACTTATTGTAATGAGCATAATGAAATTTACCTATTAAAATGTTTATTAAATGTTACGATTAGCACAAGACAATTAGGTACAGTTCTAAACTAGCCTTGGCCTACTATT